>LR751437.1:0-17537 GCA_902729485.2 Mus minutoides | reverse complement strand
ATATATATATATATATATATATATATATATATATATGTATATATGAGAGAGATGACGGGATTGTATTGGTGAAGTACGAGAATGTAATAATTTGAATAATTTGATTTCATTCATTTCACTAGGTACATATTTATCTGTGGTCATGTCCCTTCATAAATAAACAATAGACCTATGGTTATGGATGCCTCACTTCTCTTAAGCTTGACATACTGTGATTCTAGGCATGCTTTTGAGGGTGGGAAAAAGATTCACAAGAAAGTTGCCTCAGAGAGCTTGTTTTGAGGAATTGCTAAGTGAGGTGGGCATGAGATCTTGTTGAGATGTGCTGTGCAGAAAGCACAGCAAAAGCAGGATTACTGACAAGATCGATGGATTTGCAGGCAAACTTCAATGACTTAGCAATTTTGCCAGTGTCAGCCCTGATCACCAAAGGAACAAATAAAACCCAAAACTTCCGTATTACCCATTTTACTCTACAAATAAGGTTTCTCCAGAGGGGAGAACCAAGGAAAGAGGGGTCTGTGGGACATGACTCCTCTGGTTCAGTTGTGCCTTCCCTGGAAATCCCTCTTCATTTAACTATCCCTGTCTAAATCCTACTTGAGCTTCAGCACTCACCTAAGATCATTCTCTTCAACAAAGCCTTCACTGCTTGCTGATACTTTCCTATCCTTAATATAGGTCTCTCCTCTATGCCTCTCATTTAAACATTACTTTAATCCTCTATGGCCTCTCTGCACTGATGGGAAATACCAGAGAATGTCAGTAACATGCCTGAGGATGTCAGGCTTCCCACTGGTAAGTCAAGTGAAATTTGAATCCCCAAATTCCACATCAAGAGCTCTTCCCGACCTGATGATACCCACTCCTACCTTCCCTTCATGCTCAATAATGTTTTGTGGCATGTGTTCAATTTACTGTGACTGCATTTAGGTTCCTCATGGAGATTCTCTTGAATCACTGTTATTATGTTGTAAGGGAAATCACTAGATTCATTTTGTATCTGAAACACAGAGGGGCCAAGTGACTCGCTCAAGATCACAGAGCTAAGAACAGGAATAAATATAATTTGGAGCAAGAATGATACAGTCGTGCTGCCGTTTTCCCTTTCTTCACTATTGCCATCAAACACATTATCTACTGTCATCACTGCTGCTACTGAAGAAACAAAAGAAAGGTTAAAGTCATTTCCCTAAATTCTCCCTACTATATATCTGATATTGCTCCCATTCTGTAGATGAGGTCACTTCTCCAGGAGGTCTGTGCTAGTAAGTGGGATCTCTTATGCCACCAAAGCTTATTTGCCAGACTCTGGTGTTTGCAAATACCACATACTCAGTTGCTTCTATCAGATCCGAAGCAATTTGATGGGTAGTAGTAGTTAATGCATGCCAATTGTTAGTTCAACTATTACTCAATAAAGTTGACCAAAGCCCAGAAGAAGCATTTGCTGATGTCACTGAACTACTTTCCCTTTCATCCCAGTCCCTCCTCTATCCATTCATTATGGAAGCCACATATACTTTAGTCAGAGAAAAATGGCCCTGGGCTTCAGGAGAGCAGCAGTGAATGGGGAACAAACTCCTTTAGACTGAGACTTCATACTTGGTATTACCTCATCAAATCAGGCATTCATGGCTTTGTTAGAGCCTAGTCAGAGGCAAATCAAAGCTACTTTTACAGGACAGATGGCTAAAAAGCAGAACATTTGCCACGACTTTCAAATCACTGTTCCCTGCTGCTAGAGCTTTCGGTGGATCGTTGCAAACATCCAGTGGTCCTTACTAAGCCATACCTGACTGTTCAGTCTAAAACAATTGACAAAAATCATCTTTTTAATCCCTCTTGACAATAATTGAAGAATAAATTTACCTGAAAGCAGAGGATGGTGAACTTTAGACACAGCTTTTATATTGTGCTCTTACATGCACTTCCCACCACAGTATTAAACCCTTCTTCCTGGCCACTTTCTTCTACTCAGGAATCCATTTATCCAATAAGTATTTGCTATATAGCTATTAAAAGCAAGCACTCTCCTGGATACTAAAAAATAAAGGCAAAGAAATAAAACCCATCTCAATGAACTCTTTTAACTGGAGGAGGCTACTTAGGATGCTATTTGTACCCTCTGGGGTCAAAGCAAATGCAAATTAACTTATCAGTTAAACTAACAAGTCTTTTACAAAGCAGGAGTAAAGGTTCAAAACCACAGATCCAAGACTCTGTGATTCCTGATGACCTGAGTGGTTTGGGGCTAGGTTTAAAAGACTAGACAAGAATCAGCTTTGTATAATGAAGTGGCATTTGGAAAAACATGTTTAGTGTAATCTTGTTTCATGAAGAGGCTTTATAAAGTAAAGTAATGGAAGTAATTTTACATAAAAATATGTTTTTAAAGCATACATACCTTATGACACTGCCTATACAAAATTGGGCTGGGGAGGTGATTTCGTGGGTGAAGAACTTGCCACATAAGCATGAAGAATGATAGTCATATCCCCAGCATTCATTTAATACTGGATGGCCATGGTAGCCTACCTGTATTCTCAACACTACATGGTTAAGTATAATCAAAGACAACACCGTATATTCACTATTGGCCTTCAGCCATACCAGCAAGCAAGTATACTTGGACCTGCACACAAACCTGTGTCCCCATACAAGCTAAACATGCCTATATAAAGGCACATCACACATACACATACACATACCAGACAAAAATCAAGGCTATTGGAGTAAGCATATGAAATAAAAAATTATCAAAACATTCATGAGAATGATATACACAAGCTTCAAGTGAATTCTACAGGGAAAAGAGAACAGGGAAATTTGGCAGAGCTTTAACCATCATATAAGTGGGTTGTTTTGTAAGTTTCCATTTCTTTCCTTGGTGCTTCTGTTCTTAGGGTAGAATCTGAAAGAAATACAGTGGAATCTTAGAATCTGCTCAATGTTGGTTGTGACTGTGTACATTCTTCTCTTCCTGATTTCTGAGAGCAATGTTACCAATTGGCTAGAAGAAATAGTTTAGTGAGATATATAATCATTGAAAGCAAAAGGTCAGCTAGTAACAGGATGATCCTGATCTGCTCAGACCTTTTGCATGAAGATATGCTTTGGTGTTTCATTTCTAAGACATATCCAATGAGGCATCTTCTTCTGGAACAATTTTGCTGTAGAAGTCTTTTTGGAGGGGGTATGTATAGATAGGTATGAGATGGCAAAGAAAACCAGAGTCTCTCAGCTGAAGACAGTCATCTTTAATTTGGCTCTTAAATGCTCCCAAGGTCCTATTAATTAAAATTCTTGTTGAAATGGGACTTTCAGAAGGCAGGACCTAGAGGAGGTCTTAAAGTCATTGATGGTGTACCTTGAACAGGAAACGAGTCTCTAGTATGTTCTTTTAATTTTTTGCTTCCTAATGAACAATTTTGATTTTGCTATGGTATTAGTTCTATAAATGATATGTTGTTCTGCCACAGGCCCAAAGCAATGGAACCAACCAATCATGGACTAGAACTTCTAAAATTCTAAGCCCAAATACACTTTCTATCTGTATAATTTTTTTTTTTTTAAAGATTTATTTATTTATTTATTTATCTATTTATTTATTTGACTACACTGTTGCTGTCTTCAGACACACCAGAAGAGGGCATTGGATCCCATTACAGATGATTGTGAACCACCATGTGGTTGCTGGGAATTGAACTCAGGACCTCTGGAAAAGCAGTCAGTGCTCTTAACCGCTGAGCCATCTCTCCAGCCCCTCTATCTGTATAATTTAATTAATCTCAGGAAGTTTATTACAGGGAAGGAATTCAGACATTGAAAAGACTGTCTCAGGGCTCAACTACAGCATGAGATAGGATAATTGCAGGTGCTCAGGGGGGGAAGTCCAGATAAAGAAAATGAGGTCATGTTCTAATCAACTAAGATGGCAGCTGTGCACTTATTTCCCTTCTGTTGTGTTTACTCCTCCTCTAAAATTGTAGCCTCCCCTAGCCTTGAGCAGGCTGGCTCAGACCTGTTCTGCCACTGTTGGCTAGCCCACCTAGGATGGGGTCTTCTTCTATTGGTCTGCCACCTCTGCAGGTTTTTCTCCAAGACACCACTACCAGCTGAGAGGCTGAACCTGTCTTCCTGAGGCTATCCTGAATAAACAACAGCCTGGTGACAGAGTGAGGAAAGCCTGGTGACAAAGCAAGGAAAGCCTGGCATGATGGGGGATGGGCCTTCCCCTTTATAAGCTCAGACTCTTAAGTAAAATTTTGGCCTTGATCAGAAAACTTTGTCTAGGCTCATTATTTCTCTCACATTTTCCCCCATACAGCTCCAACCTTCCTTTTGGGAACCCACTTTGTTTAGCTGCAGGTGGGTACATAAAACCCATACTTTCTCAGCTGAGGCAAGCACAGGAGAGAGACATGGAGCAGAAAAGTTATGTTGCAATTTGGTAAGTCAAACAGGAACAAGAGAACCAGTGGGGATACAATAAAAATAATCAAGCAATCAATAATGTAGGGGAAGAAAAGGCAGTTTCGCCACAGCCACTAGAAATCTGCAGAACCAAAACTTCCTTAAGTGAACAGGAGACGCACCTGCCTTCTTGTGTCACAATAGTAAGGTTGAAGAAAAACAGCTTTTCTTTGTCTTCTAAAGAGTAAGTTAAAAACAAAACCACTTGAAGTATTTTGTATTGGAACTTCGTGGAACTTCAAGGAATCAAGGTCAGCCTTGGCCCCTGGGATCCTTCAGAGTGGGAAGACGGGTACCAACTATCCAATAACATGATCTGCTTCAACAAGGCCTTAAACAGGATGAGTGGCCTGGGCCTGAATGTGTTTGTGATGCTGTTACAATGACCTTTGACACATAAACAGCCATTGCCAGGAGAAAGAAGTGTTTGGAGGCTGCCTTTCCTTCTGTGCCACCCACCAAAGTAGTTACAAGAAAGGATGATTGTAAGATGTAGAATACTGACCATTACCTTGGCCTTTTAGTTGGAAGTAGGCCTGGGCAGCTGCATCTCAGAGCATAACTCACCTGAATGCCTGCCCACCTGCTACTGAAACTATTTCTACAAGATAACGACATAAATAGTGTACAAATAAGCATGCCTCAGTGAAAGATTCTAAATTGGAGAGTCACTGAGCTATGTTTAAACTTACTTTGAGAATACAGAACTGCATTAGAGAATTAAAACAAAGAGGTGTCAAGAGAAGAGACTGCTCACCAGCTGGCACTGTAACTAAGAAACTGGCATTGAGGAAAACACATGAAAGAGATTTCTATCTTTCTACATGAACATCTTTGCTTAATCTGATGACTCAGCAGGACACAGGAGTTATGCACATAACTGTTTCATGACACAGCCCTACTAAAGCCACATTTAAGTACTGTGTTGCACCTTGTGTTTCATCTTCCTCCTAGCCAATATAGTGGGTCACATTTGCCCACCAAGTTTTTAGTAGGGTTATCCATCCCACTGCCAAGAAAATAGTGTAAATATACTTTATTCCCGGGTCTCCAAAAGGTCTGATCCTATCCCTGTATTAGTTTAAGAAGCAGAAACAAAGCACAATGGCTTTTAAACTACCACTAACTTAAGCCAAAGGGATCTTCCATTATTCCCGAGCCTGAGAATGCACTCAATATAAAAGCTTGTTAATAGTTTCTTAGAAAGGCAAGTGCAAAGTATGGTTGAAATGGGGAGAAGAGCCTCTTACTGGGAGTACGTTACAATTCAATACAGGTCTAAGATAATTTACAATTTCGTAAAGGCTAATTGTGTCAAGGAACTTAGGTTTTGCTTGTTTTTAGACTCCGTAGAAATCCTCCAGACCCTAGATTCCTGAAATTAAAATCAGATCAAATCCAAAGAAAACATTTGTCTGAAAAGTCTGGGTTCCAGAAGCCTGTCCTGCAAGGTGCTTTCAGTTGGAGTCCAAAATACTGTGGATGCCTCTCTTCCTTGGGAGACAGCAGTGTGGAGAACCTAGCAACTTGGCAGAGCACAGCTGGAGACAGGCCTACACCCTCCAGGTTGTTTGCTCTTAGCTCTGCAATAGCAGAGCTTTGAGGGAAACTGCTTGGCTATGTTTGCCTACTCAGAATACCATGAGCAGGAGACCTGATTGTGAGGCAAAGAGATAAACTTCACCCAAATGATAAGTTAGCCTATTTGCTACTGAATGTGAGATCACCCATATTCTCTCAATTGTGTGAGGTTACCATCACTCTCTCTCTCAGCTTCTGACTGTCTCTCTGTCTCTGTCTCTCTCTCTTCTCGCTTTCTTCAATATCATCATTTATTCAGTGCCAAATTCATAGCTTATTCTTAACTCTAAGTAGGTAGATGCTAGTCATTTCATAAGAAAGTAATGTTGACTCCTTGATATTGAATTTCCTGACATTTGATTTATGCTACTATGCCAAGGTTAACTTCATTTAATTTAATTGCCTTGGATTACATTCTTTTGAAAAGCATAAGGAGGAACATTATTAGTGTATAAATACCCCAGGGTTTGAAAGTGAGAGTACTTTTAGAAAATGTTTTCTGAGAGGAAAGGATGGGCACATCAGCCCATGAAATGAACTGAGTCAGTCCTGGGCTGTACAGCCCTGTGATGAACTTTAGTGTAGGGGGCCCACCAGCTGGAGGGATAAACTAGAAGACTCTAACAAGCTACCTTGCTACTGGAGTATAAAATGCTTTTCAGGTGTATTTATATGTAAGGATTAGTGACCAGGGCAACCGCATTACTCTTTGAGAGTGGAGTAATGCTCAATTTGTGCCTTGAGCCACAGGAAACTTAAACAGTCAAACACTATTGAATTAAGATTCAGCCGCAGGAAACTTATACAGTCAAACACTATTCAATTAAGATTCTTCCAGAGAGCCGGGCGTGGTGGCACACGCCTTTAATCCCAGCACTCGGGAGGCAGAGGCAGGTGGATTTCTGAGTTCTGGTCTACAGAGTGAGTTCCAGGACAGCCAGGGCTATACAGAGAAACCCTGTCTCGAAAAACCAAAAAAAAAAAAAAAAAAGATTCTTCCAGAGACCTCATACTTGTTTCAGCTTTGTGACAAACAGAAAGGGTAGCCACCATGCATATCTTCCCTGGAAAGCATCACCAGGAAATTAAGTTGGTGTCTGAATCATTCACTCTGCCTTGCCAGGGCATTAGTTAGAGACTTAGAATGATTCAACAGGCACCCTGAGAAGGAGCGCAGGACACTGCCCTCTGCTCTGAAGCAGTATATAAATGGAGTCACATGGAAGTGTGTCGTATTTAATTCCTCAAGATTGCACAAGCATATTCAGAAAACAAATGTTTGTCTTCAGTCTGCTGCCCAGGTTTCTCAAGTTGTAGCTTAATTCCATTTGCTCCCTTACTGAATTATCCTGGGATAATCTTTCATGTAAAAAACAAAACCAAACAAATATAGTAGATTAAAAGCAACAAGAAGAAACAGAATTAGATGCCAAGATCTCCAGGAAACATTCTCCAGGAAACATCTACTTTTGTTTCCAACAAGGACTCTGCAAATAGTTGGCATACCATCAACAACTACAGAAAGAATTTGTTCAGCAGATTTTCCCACCTGCAGCCAAGATTGACAGAAAAATAAAGATTGAAGCTACAAAGAAATTAGCAAACATTATGACTAGTTTTAGCTGCCCAAAGAGGGAGGAAGCAACACATAGGATGAATTCCCTTTAACTGTGGGTATTCAGGCTGAATGATCAGAATGCTGTCAGTGTTATTTGTGAATTAGAAAGGTTAGGCTAGTTCATCTTCAGACTACCTTAATCCAAGGTCAGTTACAACTATCTTTGCAAGATACACCCATGGTTATGTGGATCTTTGATTTGAGGATGCCAGGTGACTAATATTTATCAGTATTGGCTGTTCAGTGTAATCAGCTGAGATGAACAAGGCATAAACCTTAATTCTAACATCGAGGTGCTCACTCGAATGATTTGGTGTATACCCTGGAGAATAAAAAGTAGTTCAACAGCCACATGAGCTTCATTCAAGAATATAAAGCATTAAAGTGACAGAAACTGGAAACTCCACATACCAGGTTATAAAGCTTTAACAATAATGCAATCAAAGAAAGGAGAAGCATTCTTCATATAAACCCCACATGTGTTTGATAAACACATATAGAACTTCTATAAATGAACCCACAAAAGCTAATTTACAGATCTTTTTCTTTACAGCTCCTGTTACTGTTTCTTGGGATTATTTTTAATATGTTCATCATATATTAAGTAACCATAATTTCTTCTTCCTAACCCAGTAAGTAATCTGATGATGTGTCTAGTAAAACTGATTAATAAAAAAGTGTGTTGGTGGCAAAAGGATGTGTACTAGTTTGATGTCCAGAACCTACATAAAAGCTGGCTGGGTGTGGGCTTTGGAGGCAGAAAAGGGAGAGGAAAATGTAACTATATAATCCCCCAAAATAGACAGACAAATAAGCAGAGCAATAAAAATAATATGGATGGATAGTGCATAGCTGTAGCATGTGCACTTATGAGCTTACGCACATGAAAATTAAAACAAAGAAAAGAACAATATAAATTGAGTTAGAAAGGGTTAATAATAATCTTTTTAATGGGCCCCAAATAGGTGGTATCTAAATGCTGGCACTGGAAAGCATTATCTAAGGAAGTATTTATTTGTATTTTTTCAATCAGTTCCATAGGATGTGTTATATGAAGCTCACCAAACTAACTCTTTAACAACACATTATTATATCTGATCAAATTTACCTCTACCTTTGTTTTTAAAATGAGCTGAATAGGTATTTCCTTTTCAACTTACTGTTGAAAGTATCTGCTTATTGGATACAGTGCATGTGGGAGAAAGCAAACTACATTAGCCACAGTCATGTATGATACATAGATGTCATCTTTAATAAGGGGTGGGGGAAGGGTGGAGGTAGGATGGGTCATTGCACAACAGTTGCCAAATATGCATTTCAAATGACAGGTAATAGATTAAAAGGGTATGAGAAATGACATGACAATGAAATAGGTAGTGATACTGGTTGACAATGTTTCTGTTGCTGCATGAATCTTCTGAAAAGAGGCTGTAGAGAAAGGGATGCCATATATATTTAGGAAATGTCTCCAAATCTAGAGACACAGAGCAGAGCAAACTCTACCAGCTAGCCCCCCTTACTATAGCGTGGAATATAGTCACTTCTGTAGAAGGTGGGTAAGATAGTCATTAGAGACAAAGCAGAAGCTGTGAATGTTCAACTCCCCAAACTTGGACCTACCTTTGAAAGCACTTGCAGTTTCAGAAAACATAACTGGTGCAAACACCTATCCTTTGTGTAGTGGCTGTGTCTGGTAGTAGGGCTAGAACTGCAAATTCTACTGGGAGGTCATCCTAAAAAGGAAAGGGTCTTAATGCTCCTGGAATAACTACTACCAGAGAAGCATAAGTCAGCGAATAATCATCTTAGCTGTCCTATTCTTCACTTGAGGCAATTCTGAGATATGTTACATAAAGTTTCTTTAAAACATTCTCAGATGCTGGTGAGGATTGGGAGAAAGAGGAACATTGCTGGAGGGATTGCAAGCTGGTACAACCACTCTGGAATTCAGTCTAGCGGTTCTTCAGAATATTGGACATAGTACTACCAGAAGATCCTGCAATACCACTCCTGGGCATATAGCCAGAAGATGTTCCAACTTGTAATAAGGACAAATGCTCTACTATGTTCATAGTAGCCTTATTTATAATAGCCAGAAGCTGGAAAGAACCCAGATGTCCCTCAACAAAGGAATAGATACAGAAAATGTGGTACATTTACATAATGGAGTACTACTCAGCTATTTAAAACAATGAATTTATGAAACTTTTAGGCAAAAGGATGGATCTGGAGATATCATCTTGAATGAGGTAACCCAATCTCAAAAGAACACACTTGATATGCACTCACTGATAAGTGGATATTAGCCCAGAAATATAGAATGCTCAAGATACAATTTGCAAAACACATGAAACTCAAGAAGAAGGAAGGCCAAAGTGTGGATACTTCATTTCTTCTTGGAAGGGGGAACAAAATATCCATGGAAGGAGTTACAGAGACAACATTCGGAGCTGAGACTGAAGGACGGACCATGAAGAGATTGTCCCACCCGGGGATCCATCCCATAAACAACTACCAAACCCAGATACTATTGCATATGCCAACAAGATTTTGCTGACAGGACACTGATGTAGCTGTCTCCTGTGAGGCTATGCCAGTGCCTGGCAAATACAGAAGTGGATGCTCACAGTCATTTATTGGATGGAACACAGGGTCCCCAATGAAGGAGATAGAGAAAGTAACCAAGGAGCTGAAGGGATCTGCAGCCCTATAGGAGGAACAACAATATGAACTAACCAGTACCCCACAGAGTTCATGTCTCTAGCTGCATATGTAGCAGAGGATAGCCTAGTAGGTCATCAATGGAAGGAGAGGCCCTTGGTCTTATGAAGATTCTATGCCCCAGTATAGGGGAATGCCAGGGCCAGGAAGCAGGAGTGCGTGTGTTAGAGAGGGTATAGGCATTTTTAGAGAAGAAACTAGGAAAGAGGATAGCATTTGAAATGTAAATGAAGAAAATATCTAATTAAAAAGAAAGGGAAAAAATTCTCCAGCTGGTTCAAGCCCTCCCAGTGGCCTAAAACTGTTGTCTGTCTGTCTGTCTGTCTGTCTCTCTCTCTCTCTCACACACACACACACATACACACTTACACACCTCTATCTATCTATCTATCTATCTATCTATCTATCTATCTATCTATCTATCTATCTATCTACTATTATCTATCTATCTATCTATCTATCTATCTATCTATCTATCTATCTATTATATAATATGTTTTTGTCTAATCCACACCCCCATTCTCTTTCCTCCAATTCCTTCCCATCCCATCCGTACCTTTTTCCTTCTCAACTTCATGTGTTCATCTTTTATAATCCATAGTGTCTACTTAGTGGTAGTTTTATGCACTGGACTGTAGGACAATCTACTAGGGCATCAGAAGCCTTTCAGGGGGCCACAGTCTTAAAGAAAACTGACTCTCCTCAATTAGGGTTAGGGCTTTATGAGCTGCTTCCCCACCCACACTTGTATTTTGGTTGGCTTGATCTTGCGCTGGTAGTCCTGGACATTGTGAGTTCCTTAGTACTTGTCACGTCTGAAAAATAGTGCTTCACTTCAAACTTTCACTACACCTGGCTCTTAAAATTGTTCCACTCCTCTTCCACAATGACCCCTGAACTTTGGGGCAAAGAGTATGATATAAATATCCCATATTTAGAACTGAGCACTCTATATTTCTTATTCTCTTGACAGACCAATTTTGATGCTTTGTATTATTAGTCACCAATTACTGATTAAAAAAGCTTCTCTGATAAGGGCTGAACACTGTACTAACCTAAGTATGAAGATAAGATTTTACATCTCAGTTTATTACTATGTACACTTAGCAGAGTATTAGCAGTTGCTTCTCTTCTAAGAATTATAACATCCGATGAATACTTCATAATTTTCTCCTTCATTTTTACTTCCCTTTTCTTTTCTGGAACCATCCAGCAAATAAACTAGTCACATTCAATTATTAGTATAAGGTGTGTTTTTGAAGACCTGAATAAACACAGAACAAATAAATGATCATATTAACTTCCTATGTTTACCAGAAAAGTAGCTTTGGGAACATGCCATGCATAAACATGATGATTGTTCAGTAGTTATTGGATGGATGGATGGATGGATGGATGGATGGATGGATGGATGGATGGATAAGTGTGTGCTAATGGAAGCAATAGAAATATAAAAATATTAGTACAGGAACCATGTCAGACAGTAATATTTGAAAGCAAACAAAGAGAAAAAAAACTATCAAAGAAGAGGGCAGAATAATTCTTATTGGCTAGGCTTTGCAATCTAGGTGAAGAATCCCTGTGGAAAGACATGTTGGTATAGGAGGCATTTCATGGACTCTTAGGGGTATATACATTAAAAAGAAACTCTGTCAATTCCTCAGTGCACATGTTTAACTTTCTAGCAAAGGGAAGATTCAATTTCATATTTTATATTGCTTCTTTAAACTTTTTTGCATCATAATTTTAACAAGTTTTGCTTAAGGTATTACTTCTAACCTTGAGGTACAATTTGGATTTACACAGAAATAATATTTAAAAACTCAAGTAAGTTTAGAACCAAAGCAAGAGAATATAAAAAAGTCAAGGTCATGGGAAATTTCTCTGTGCCACTAAGAAGTTTGCTGTGTCCTTGACTAATGTTTTAGTATAAGGTGTGTTTTTGAAGACCTGAATAAACACAGAACAAATAAATGATCATATTAACTTCCTATGTTTACCAGAAAAGTAGCTTTGGGAACATGCCATGCATAAACTAATGTTTTATCCCTTCAACTAGTCACTGCTATTATGACTTCATGGGCTCATAGTAAATTGTTGAACTGCCTGTAGATTCTACTTCAACTCCTAATTCCTTTACACTGACCGAAAATTAATTCCCAATAAAACCTAGGATTCTGATGTCCAGTAGGGTTCAGTGTTTCAGAGTTGCTTTAATTGCACAGTCCTGACACCATCTCAGTGTTAAAAATGAGCTAATCTTGGTTTCAATACCCCATTGATAACTAGAGAACTCCTCTGACACTGCCTTGGAAAGTCATATCTCAGTGGTGTTAGAAAAACCACACATGTATCTGTTCATTCTAGAGATCCTGGATCTTCAAATATATGATGACCTGTCATACAGTCAGTTGAGTGGTATCTCTAATTAGAATGGCAGTAACTAGATGGAACATGGTTAAAATATCTATAGATAAGTGGCATTATTACATTCTACAACAGGTAGATATATTTCAAAGGTCTCCAGAATGAAGGAAGCATTGATTTACAAATTATAGTCTTGCTTCTAATTATTTTTAAGTCCTACTAAATAGAGAGCAAAAACAATTGACCCTGTTTCATGTGGAGGCCACCAGTCAGTCAAATAGTATCCAATCTCATTTGGCAGTTCAGGCAAAGTATGTGGAATTCACAACAGTCTGTCCCAGTCCAAAAGAAGAAACAAGAAACAAATGTAATCCCTGTTGTCTGATGCACTCCCACTGTCCAGACACATGCTGCTGAGCAAAGGGCTCCACAGGCCTTGCTTGGGAAAGCATTTAACAGTCAGCCAAAGGTCTCCCCTCCCCCTCAAGCCTCAATTTGTCAATTTGCAAAAACAGACAGTTGGGACAGTATTAGGGGCTGAGCATGGCTAAGAAGAGGGGATTTTGTAGTTACTGTTTATAAACCCAGGCTCTGACCCAGTTCCATGGAAGTCATATTTTTGAAGCATCTTTCTCATAGTTACATATTGTGTCATCACACAAAAGCCACACAGACCTCCAGAATTAATTTTTTAAATTTAATTTTTAAAAGATAATTTAAATTTTACTGATATTCTTAGGAAGAAATATGAAGTGGTCTACACTTGAAGTCATTTTTTAAAAGATGGACAGAGAATCTGGGTTTCTAAATAGGAATAATTTTAGTTTTAAACAATGAATCTAAGATTGTTTTGAAAAAATAGGATTAAAAAAATAAAGACACACACATATAGCCTAAAAATAATGAGAAAATGCCAAACTAAATGCATTACTTAAATGAACCTGCCTATCTACTTTGGTTTTCTCCAAGATGTCTCTAATACAAACACAGGTAAAATTTAAATTGTAAATGACTGATAATGAAATTAAGGTTACAGGAGACTATTCGTATCGGATTTCTTCCTATATCATTTGAGGCATGTGTTTTCAAATTTCTGCAAAAGTATTCTAATGAAAGAGAACAGTGTAGAGATGGGAGAAGGTACATCTTTTGCAAAGCTGAGAAGCCAAAGTTTAATCTCCTCAACTGACCCTGCTGACTCCAAACTGTGCTCAGTTCAGCATGTTGTCCAGACTCATTCTCTCTCTCTCTCTCTCTCTCTCTCTCTCTCTTTCCCTCCTTCCCTCCCTACCTCTGTGTGTGTGTTTGTCTCTTGTCTCTCTCTCTCTCCCTCTGTTTCTCTTGTTCTCTCTCTCTCTCTTTCTCTCTCTCTCTCTCTCTGTATGTGTATGCTTTGTAAATAAATATTTAAATGCTGATCTATGTGGGAAATGTCAGAAGTACTAGAATAAAATAATAAACATCAATATTTTGCTCTTTACTTTTTGGCAAAATAAAGACAATTATAAGGCAGTGGATATTGAAAGCTGAATGATTAAAAAATGCTCTTTTCGGGCCCGGATATAGAGGTCTCAGGGGAAAATATACCAATGCCTGGCAAACATGGAGGTGGAAGCTCACGGTCAGCTACTAGATGGAACACAGGGTTCCCAAGGAAGAAGGAGCTAGAGAAAGTACCCAAGGAGCTGAAGGGGTCTTCAACCCTATAGGTGGAAGAATAACCATGAACTAACTAGTACCCCCTGGGCTCNTGACGTGTCCACATTTTGACCTTCCTTCTTCTTGAGTATCATGTGTTTAGTAAATTGTTTCTTGGGTAGTCTAGGTTTCTGGGCTAATATCCACATATCAGTGAGTACATGTTATGTGAGTTCTTTTGTGAATGGGTTACTTCACTCAGGATGATGGCCTCCAGGTCCATCCATTTGCCTAGGAATTTCATATATTTACCTAGGGCCTGCCCTGTGCTTCGCATACCCCAGGACTTTAAGATCTCATCGGGGTTACGTGTGAGTGGACTTCAGCGGAGGTTTGGGGAGCAGTGGGCCAGCAGTTGCCTGCAGGGGCAGGATCTGAGCAAAAGTATTCTAATGAAAGAGAACAGTGTAGAGATGGGAGAAGGTACATCTTTAGCAAAGCTGAGAAGCCAAAGTTTAATCTCCTCAACTGACCCTGCTGACTCCAAACTGTGCTCAGTTCAGCATGTTGTCCAGACTCATTCTCTTTCTCTCTCTCTCTCTCTCTCTCTCTCTCTCTCTCTTTCTCTCTCTTTCCCTCCTTCCCTCCCTACCTCTGTGTGTGTGTTTGTCTCTTGTCTCTCTCTCTCTCTCTCTCTCCCTCTGTTTCTCTTGTTCTCTCTCTCTTTCTCCCTCTCTCCCTCCCTCCCTTCCTCCCTCCCTCCCTCCCCACCTCTCTGTGTGTGTTTGTCTTTTTTCTCTCTCTCCCTATCCCTCTGTTTCTCTTGTTCTCTCTCTCTCTTTCTCTCTCTCTCTCTCTCTCTCTGTATGTGTATGCTTTGTAAATAAATATTTAAATGCTGATCTATGTGGGAAATGTCAGAAGTACTAGAATAAAATAATAAACATCAATATTTTGCTCTTTACTTTTTGGCAAAATAAAGACAATTATAAGGCAGTGGATATTGAAAGCTGAATGATTAAAAAATGCTCTTTTCATATCTGGTAAATCTGGTAAATCTGTGGTTTTCATCAGCCCTAAATAAGATTACTGCCCATATTTTGAAATGGCAACTTGTCACTTATACAACTGTAGGTACTCTACTTCCAGTAAGGAGAGGAAGTAGGGACAGAAGTGAGGCATACTGGTAACTTAGAGAGGAATTTAAATCAAATTATCTTGTGCCTTTGTGTGTTTACACAGACTTTCTGAGCTCTACTAGCTTCCTCTGTAGATGGAATTAATAATAATAATAATAATATATGATATGTACCAAGGCAGGATATGGGTCAGTGGATCTATGTAAGTGATTTATAAGCTAACTACAAGGGATAACATAAAATAAGAAATGCCAGTTCAAAATTTGCTCATTAATACCAACTATATGAGTGTTGCTAAGGCTGCTACAACTAAATATCATGAATTGGGGGAAGAAGACAACGGCATTTGTTTTCTCACAGCCCTGGGCGGCGCGGCCCACCCCCCACCGTCAATTTAAAGATACACGATGTCTAAAATGAAGGAAATTTCGGAGAGAGATCGAACAGACACCAACACGAGTAACGAAACAATTCACCAATACAGGATTGTGTGTGAACCACTGAGAAACAGGGGAAAGGAAAAGAATATTTCTGTTGTCTAGATAACCTAGTCAGGAATGAGATTACCACTGTATTTTACTTACTTATCTCCTACTAGACTCTATATATTTAAATATTATCACATTCTGAGTTACTATAGGTTGGACTATGTTTAGAATTATGAGTAAATTTTAGCCTAGAACTTCATTTAAACTCGAGTTTTGGTATAAAAATGTGTTGGTCAATGGCTGGGACACTGAGAGTATGCTGACAGCTGTTATGCTAACTAATTAGCAGAATGCCAGAATTAAATTACAGAATTTGTAGAGAACAATATGTTAAAATTGTTAAGAAAACAAGTCCATTACCAAATAGTACATTTATTTAAACCAATGGCATTACAACATTAAGTGGTGTACACTAAATGGTGTAGCTAATGGACTGTAGATCATAAAGAATGATTTGCACAGCTACTTGCTTTGGCTAATAAAATAGTCTTTCAATTTAATTGGGCTCAATGAAGTAAGGGCCACTGCTTCCCACAATTGCTATGTTCAACTCCAAACCTCCACTTCCCAACATTTTTCACTAAATGTTTTCAAACTATTTCTGTTAACTATCAAACAAAAACCCCTGAACATTATATTAGTGGTCATGGTAGATAACAGCCAATATAGACAACAATGAGAGCTTACCACTTGTATATAATATATATGCCAAATATTTTATATATGTTACCTGTTTAAGCCTCATACAAGCCAATAATGCATGCCTTATTTTAACACAGAAGAACCTGAAGTTCACAGCTAGCTGAGCTGTAAGGCAGTCAAGATTATAGATCAGACTTACTTCTAGGAAGTGCATGCCATTGTTAAAAGTGAACAGTACTAAAGGCTCAGCCACACCCAAATCGAAGAAGTGAAATTTAAGTAAAAAGATACTGCTACTTGGCAAAAGTCAAATTCTTTGGAGGAACCTCCCAAATTATAAGTCCTTGGTTTTCTCAATTCTTTTACTAGGTGATCTGGAAATACCTCCTAGGAGCAGCAAATGTTGCTAAGATTTGGAAATAACAAACCATTCTCAAAAAACAAACAAACAAGCAAAAATTTGGCTTTGGATAGAAATAAATTAGATAAACCATGAAAAAAATAGGAGGAGAAAATAAGAAAGTGAAAATGACCACCACCATCACAACAACAATTAGATTATGTTAAAAAAAAATTTAGGAGAATCTTGAAGGGCTCCTGCGTTGAGACAATGTATATAAAATTATAAATGAGTTAGTACCAAATACTCACAGAGAATTCAGTATGCAAACAGGGCGAAAAGGAACACATTTTACAGTGTAGTCATCTAACAAAACCAACCTCAAGGTCAATATTAACAAAATCAACCTCCAAGGTTAGCATGAGTGGGGAGTATAAGCTGGTATGATCTGACAAGAGCAATTTACTTCTATGGTCTTCCCCCAAGAAAACACTGTCTAGTTCTAACAGGTGTTATTAGAGAAAATA
>LR751433.1:99876-172181 GCA_902729485.2 Mus minutoides | reverse complement strand
CTAGAATTCTAGTAGAGGGAATGTTGGCACCACTTACAAAGAATTTTTGGTTTGAAAGTAAATGGACTCTGTCATTTCTGTCAATGAATTTTGAAGAATTTTCCAGGCAAAATTATAAGTCAATAAAATGAAGCATGAAACAATACCACAAAGGACACAAAGAGTGTCAAAATAATTCAATGAGAAAGAAATTAGTTTTAGACTAAATTAATGATAGTACTAAGTGAAGGAGGAAGAAAGGTATCGGGGGGGGGGGTGGCGGGTGGAACCCTGTCAGCAGGGACGGGTGGCAGAATTTGGGATGTAAATCAATAAATTGATTAAAAAATAAGAATCAGTTGCAATGGGATAAGGATAAAGGATTAGCTTTATGTTTTCAGGCATAGATACCAATTTCTGGAGATGTTTAGAGACTATCATGGATAGCACCTTGAAAAAGTTACATGAGAAGTCTGTTGCTGCCTAACTGCAAACTACTACCCAGCACCTACTGTGGCAAGGTCAGTTTGCTGATAAGTGTCCATCTCAGTACACCAGCAGTGCCTTGTTTAGAGACAGTAAACTAATATAAACTTGTGCAAACTCAAAATGACGGAGGTTACTGCAACCTTTGCCTAAAGACTAAGGAAGTACTAATGTCGTATCATATACCTTGCTCATAATTACTATAGACATTATATACTATAATCCATACCTTCTCATCCATAGAATAGACTTAAATTTTAGCTTCTGTTTTTAACTACTCAAGGAATCTTCCAACAAGTGGTTTAGGATAAACTTTTTGTATTATTTTATTTATTTATTCTTTTAACTATATTATTTTTAACCAGTTGGTAGCTATAAAGGGCATTCATTCACCAGTGGTATTACCTTTAAAGTTTTACTTGATGTGCATATGCTGAAAGTTTGAATTGTTCTAATGCCTATTTTCTATTAATGGCACAGTAAGAAAATGTCTGTGACTCAAGGTCATAATAAAAGATACGTATTTGGTTCTCAGGTTTCTGAAGAAAAGGTCCTGAGTCTGTCAGTTCTGATGGGGCCAAGGCCCAAGTGTGAGGCCTTTAATCTTTTTAATGAATTTTGAATATTCTTTTTTTAAATGCAGTGTTATTTCTCTAGGTCATGCAAGAGGCCATTTACATCAGGAGAACCATAAAAATGAAAGTTAAGAGAGGGCTTTGTGCAGTCAAGTGGATTTACAGCTGAGCTACGCATCAGACTATGCAGCTTAAAGTTCACACAATTAACCTGTAATATAGATAAACAAACAAAAGAAGAGTTCAAAGTATCCAAAAAATTATAGTTTTGACTACCACTTTATACATTTTAGATCTTCATTACCAACTGTGTACCTATGCATATAATATTACAATATATATATATTATAACTGAGGTATGTGAGACTCAATAGTTGGCCTAGTAAATAAAACAATGTTGCCTGTAATCAACACAGAAGAACTCAACTCAGGTTTAGGTCAGGGAGATGTGAGGATCTCCGTGGTTTCCTTGCTGATAACTTAGCTCCAAATTCAGTAAAATACTGTCTCAAGGAAACAAAATGGAGAAAGGGAAAGCAAGAAACCTGTTATCTTTCTGTGTCCTATGTGTGTACACATCTACACACATAATGAACATATACCACAATTACATTCCACAAATCCATAATGGGATTAAATATTTAAAGATACATAGTGCCATAAACAGACACACCTGTTGGAGGGGATATGTAAGGACTATCAACACAAAAAGCATGAATTTGAATGTCAATGTGAAATATACGAAAGGAGGGAGAAAAGATAAATGAGGAAATTTTGTGACTCTATCTTCTTCCAGGATAAAAAAATCATTTAAAAAAATTAGATCTACATGTATGCTTTACAATACCATAGAGAACGTAAGAGTGTTTAGACAGAATATTCATTACTACTGATTATTACTGATTTGTGCTAATGAAGGTGAAAAACAGACTCACATTTAAATCTCAATAATTCCAAAATTAGTAGACATTGGGTTTCTAATGCTAGGCATACTGAAAGACCTCAAGGAAGCAGTTGTAGTACTTCAATGAATACCAACTTAAGCACGCCCACAGATCCCAGTAGCCTCTGGCACAATGGATCTCAAGTTGTATTTTACTAACTCGTTTTACCATATTCACCTGCTTATATACTATTTATTACTCTTGCATTATATGCCTTGATAACATGATAGTTTTGTTTTTGTTTTTGTTGTTGTTGTTGTTCTTGCTGTTTCTCTGCTATCAAGAAGAATATAACACAGAAGGTTGGGATGTCTTACCCAAGGTAAAAGTCCCAAAGAGGTAGAGAGTAAAGTGAGCTACAACAAGCCTGATGCTTAGGACAAAAAGACTAAGCAGGGCATAGCAGCTCTTCATAGCTAGTGTTGTTGCACTGTGAACTGGCTTGATGAATAAGGGCGAGTTCTGTATTTGGAAACATCTAAATAGTATATACTTTATATTTTATCTTAGAAAATCACGGAGGCATAAGTTTTTGTTTTGCTTTGTTTTGTTTTTTAACTTTAAAATTTGGTGTAACTTAATTTGCTTTTTGCAGCCTAAAGTTAAGTTTTCCTATACTCGCTGCTGAAAAGGCTTTCATCTCATAAACAGGATATTTATTTCACAGCTTGATGTTACAAATTGACAGATACTAAGTCAAAATATAAATAATTAATGATATCTTAACAAAGCATCGACTGTGTGACATGCTAGCCATGAAGTGAAGGCATAACATGTAATTCTTCCACAGAGTGATGTTTAGCATATGCAAAGCACAACAGTAATTTGAAAGAAGCATTAAAGTGTCCTAGTTTTAAAGACTCATAAAATATATATCCTGAAAGAAATGAATATATGACATAATAATCATATTTAAGCAAACTTAAAAATATTTTATGAACATTTTACTGCTAGTTCTCTGTTCTGATTGTTTAATGCTTTCTTAAAATTTTAAGTTTATTGTTGAAAGATAGAAAAGCTTTATTATTTTTCAGCGAGCAGTAATTAGCTGAATGCCTTTTCATTTTGTTGATATCCTGGAATATTGTACTGGTTTTTGTGTTTTTTTTTTTTTCTTTCTGTTTGTCTATCTTTTACATTTCTATTTTTATTTATTCTCTGATATCCTCTCATTACCTTGCAACTGGTGTGGTAGGTACTATTGTCACCCTATTAGGCTAGCCTACCTATTCGTAGAGTAGATGACATATCTCTCCAAGAAGTAAGTGGATGACTGTTCCCAGCCTCCCTCAAAATTGGCTGTTACTGCCATCTGTGGATCCAGGAGAGTGAGAACAGCTAGGTTCTCTGTGATGAATGAATGAAAGCATCAACTTACTAAATGTTCCATAAACCTATTTGGATTTCACACATGGTAACTGTTTTGAACATACTTGAACAGAGAAGCAGAACATGGTTTGTTCTCCCACATTTTGTGTGTACTTTGTGTGTACTGCTTAGTTTTAACAAAATTTCAAAAAGATAGAAACTAAATAGGTTAAATTCCAAATAATATGACATGTATTATAAATACACAGAATATATATATATATATATATATATATATATATATATATATATATATATATATTGGATGTATATTTGGATTATGGTTGATGAATGATAGGTGATTGACAAATAATAGGTAGATGGTAGATAGATGATGAATAGATAAATAGATGATCAATACTTTATAGGTAGGTGATAGATGAGAGATAGATAGATAGATAGATAGATAGATAGATAGATAATATAGAGATAAAGCCAAGTATCAGTAAATGATGAAATATATGTAGAGAAATGTTTTCTCTGATGTCTGGTACATTTTGTCATATTATCTCCAAATATGCTTGTATAGTCTATTACACACATAGACTATATGTTCATCTTTGACTAAATATCTATACAATAGATTACCACAATTGTTATATAAAAACTGTTGTGCAAATGAACATTCCTAAATATAGGAAAATGGAAAAAAAATAAGTGATAAATCTTTTTTATTGGTTATTTTATTTACATATCAAATGCTGTCCCATTTCCTGGTTTTCCCTATTCAAACCCCCATTACATCCTCCCTCTCACTGCCTCTATGAGGATGTTTCAGCACCCACTCACCACTCACACCTCAGTGCCTTAGCATCACCCTACACTGGGGCACAGGACCAAAGGCCTCTCCTCCCATTTATACCATATAAGGCAATCCCCTGTTACATATGCAGCTGGAGCCATGTGTTGCTCTTTGGTTGGTAGTTTAGTCCCTGGGAGCTCTAGGGTTTCCTCTTAGTTGATATTATTGTTCTTCATATGGGGTTTCAGTACCCTCAGTTCCTTCAGCCCTTCCCATAACTCTTCCTTTGGGGTCCCTGGGCCCAGTCTGATGGTTGGCTGCAAACATCCACATCTGTATTGGTCAGATACTAGCAGAGAGCTTCTCAGGGGACAGATATGCCAGGCTCCTGTCAGCAAGCACTTCTTTGCATAAAAAAACTAGTGTTGGGGTTTGGTGTCTGAAGATGGGATGGATCCCTATGTGGGGCAGTCTCTGATTCCCTCCTTGTCTCTACATTTCCTTTAAACATGAACAATGCTGGGTTGAAATTTTTGAGAAGTGAGAGTGGCCCCATCCTTTATCCAGTGGGCAATACCTACCCACTGGTTTTGGTCTGTGCAGGTCTGGCTCATCTTTGTTGGGTATTTAGGCTAATGTCTTCCAAGTTGGGCCTTGGGAACCTCTTGTTTCCCTGTCATCTAAGACTTTTTAATGGATTCCCTTAGTTCTCCAACCCCTACTGCTACACACCTCCATTCAATTTCTTGACCCTCTGTACTTCTACCCTGTCTCCTTCAACACCTAATCCTATCACCATTTTTTCCTCCCCCTCTTCTCTCCCAAGTCAGTTTGCCCCTTCCTCTACCACCCATGATCATTTTTTTCCCACTTCTAAGAAAGGTGGAAGCACTCACACTTAGGTCTTCTTTCTTCTTGAGCTTCATATGGTCTCTGAATTGTATCTTGGGTATTCTTAGCTTTTGAGCAAATATTCACTTATCAGTGAGTGCATACCATGTGCGTTCTTTGGTGACTAGATCATTTCACTCAGGATGATATTTTATGATCCCATCCATTTGCTTGTGAATTTCATGAAGTCATTATTTTTAATAGGTAAGTAGTACTCAATTGTGTAAATGTACCACATTTTCTGTATCTATTCCTCCATTGAAGGATACCTGGTTTGTTTCCAGCTTCTGGCTATTATAAGTAAGTCTGCTATGAACATAGTGGAGCATGTGTCCTTTTTATCTTAGTGGAGAACTTTGTCATGAATAGAGCCTGCTGCAGTGGAAATTACTTCATGAAAGTACAGTGGAATATATAAGACCTATATATTACTGTACATTACTATAGTCTATAAAAACACTGTATACTTTTGTAATATTAAGTTCTTTTTATTGTTTTCAAAAAGAAGTTTTTGATTATTTTTAACATTTTATTAAAAATCAAAATGTTATTTTACTAGATAAAACAATATCTTTAGGTTAATATTTTTTAAAATGTTAATTTTGATTTTTTCTTACATGTGTTAATATTTTATTTACAATTAAGAAACATACACACTTCTTTAGGGTACATAGATTCTGGCTGGTCAGCATTAATGTCTGCTGTTCCATATGTTGTTACTACACAATCTTCAGAGGCAGTGCTGACAAATTTTCATCTCCAATGTATGAGACCTTCTTTGAGATATGTTTGAAGGGCTGACAAGAGGCTCTGTTCAAGTCAAGGCTTTACCTTCAGACATTGGTTTGGGTCATTTGTTTACTTAATATTTGCTTTATTCATATACCATTTCTAAGCATATAGTGCCACAGGCACTTGCACTAATGAAAAGTTATTTCTGTCTAGCTCCACATTTTGAATTTTTAATAATAATAGGTATTATTATTTATTAACAATTTCACACACACACACACACACACACACACACACACGGATGGATATATATATATATATATATATATATATATATATATATATATATCTCCTCTCACCCTCAAGAGCCTTTACTTCTCAGCAAGTTTTGTTGTCATAGTTTGTGAGTCTCTGACTTTAACCATTAAACAAGGCCAGGCTATGAATATGAGTGAAGAGGTGTCAGCTGAACCCTGAGTAATACAGGGGCACTAACAACACTGATAAGCTCTAATTGTTCATCTTCCAGAAGTCTCCCACACTTAGTTACTCCCCAGAGATGATCTGGGCTCTATGAGACCACTGCCCCCATGACTGAGTGTCAACTAGCATCCACCGTTACATTTTAAAAATACTTTGTTTGTATGTTTGTTTTAGTTTTAGTTTTTTAGTACAAGAGCCATGAAATAAACACAAGAAGACATTTTCTATGTCTACTTTCCATCTCTAGGTTTTTACATTCTTTTCAGATTTTTTGAGATTGTTTCAGAGTCTTTGAAAATGCCCTGTTGATATTCCACTGAGAGAAGTTGTTTTTAGTAAACTTGTTGATGTCTGAAAACTTCCTGTTTCACATCAAAGAATGTATACATTGTTTGTGTCTTTCCATATCAACTCCTTTTCTCTAGACCCTTCTTCCACCTGTGGTATTGTCATGTTCTACAACATTGTTATAGGAACAGAATTTCTATTGTTTATCACTGAAATATCACCGTATGGTATATGACATTTTGTTAATCTAAATGAGGGATCACCTGGTAGCTCTGGTAACTTGAATATAAAATGTTTTATAATTTGATTATTCTTTTCTAACTTCCTTGATTATATTTATTTCCCAAATGCCTTAAACTATGCTTATTAGCTTTAGGAATTCTCATTATATTTATTATGAATTCTAAACCAAACTTGTACTTCAACATTGGCACTGTGATTGTGCTTTGATCTATTTTATTTAGTGAGTTGTCAATAGGAAGATTCTTTAATGAATTATTTACTTACCTAGAAAGCATGGAGAGAAACTAATCACATCATCTATTTTAGAGAAACAGAATTCCAGATCAATTCCATAACATATTGAAAGTCAAGTAACAGGACTTTAAGAAATATGTAAATCATAGTTCTCTTTTTATTAATAAGATATTTTCTTCATTTATATTCCAAATGCTATCTCCTTTCCTAGTTTCCTCTCTGAAAGTCCCCTATACCCTTCCCCTGACCTGCTCCTCAACTAACCCACTCCCACTTCCTAGAACTGTCATTCCCCTGTACTGGGGCATATAATCTTCACAAGACCAAATGCTTCTCCTCCCATTGATTGCCCACTAGGCCATCCTTTGATACATATGCAACTAGAGACACAAGTTCTGGGGGTACTGGTTAGTTCATATTGTTTTTCCTCCTATAGAGTTGCAGAACCTTTTAGCTCCTTACATACTTAGTCTAGCTCCTTCATTGGGTGTCCTGTGCTCCATCCAATAAATGATTGTGAGCATCCACTTCTGTATTTGCCAGGCATTGGAATAGCCTCACAAGAGATATCAGGGACCTGTCAGCAAAATCCTGCTGGAATATGCAATAGTGCTTGGTTTAAAAGTTCAGAGCTGAGACAGAAGGAAGGACCATACAGAGACTGCCCCACCTGGGGAACATAGTTCTTTTGATGTTGAACTTTCTTCAGAACTATTATGCTTCCATAGATATGACTCGTGATTTTTATATGAATTAATGAAAGTAAAAGAAAGAAAAAGAGGATTACTAAAAGATGGGGAGAGACAGAAATGGATTTTCTAAATCCATTCAGATAACTATTTAGACCTAAGAAGTTCTTGTGGCACTGTTAAAGAGATGCATGCAACAATGGAATGTGTAGGGTCCTTGTTTAGAGTATCAAATAGCCTAATGGATTGTCTGATTTCTTTGTATTATAGATAATGTTAGTTGTAGTCTCAGGTAATATTTATTTTGCAATTTGAATTACCATAACTGCGAGAAGTAATAGCATTATACAATATATAATATATATATCTATTTTTTTAACATTTAAACATTTTGGTGCCTTACTTGTCCAGAGAGACCAAAAAGAGTATTCAAACAATGCAAGAACTTTGAAAGCTTCATAAGACTTATCTGTTGTGATTGTTTGGGGATTGTGGGTTCCTGGTTTTTGCTTTGTCATGTTAATACCAATTCACACTGGAGACTTTATAAACGTGAAGTAATCAGAAATGTTAAGAGTCAAGAGGAGTCAGCATCCAATAGATCTGAAAGTCAGTCTCAGGTGGAGAGCTATGTATATGCTCCCCAATGGTGAAATTAAAACAAGCCTTTATTCAGCAGAAATTTCCTGAATTATAAATTAGGAAGACTAGAGTTTCAATAAGTATTCCAGTTCTATATAAAGTATGCCTTTAAACATATCTGGGTATCCTTGAGGCACTCAGAGTACTTTAAATGCTGATTTTTCTAATTTTGCTGAATTTTTCTAATTAGAGCCTATATATAATGATAACATATGTAGTAGCTATCATCTATCCATCACAACAATTCATTCAAAGTAAAACACAGTCTCATTCCAGTTCTTCATGAAGAATCAGTCTTTTAAATAACAACACCTTAATATATTATCAGAGTCAGTTAGACTACTTTAGGACATGTTAAAAGTACACATATACTGTATATGTACACATGAGCACACATGCAAACACACACACACAAACATATAGGATGAGGGACATAAATAATAAGGACAATATGTAATTTTGACAGATGAGGAATGCACATCAGGTGGGGTGTGTTTGAGTATATACTGTTTCCCCCTTATTTCCCTTATAAATTTCTTACCATTTATATTTAGTGTAAAATTATGTTGCTTTTGCATTCACACCCTCAAAACAATGACTTCTGTTTACCACGTCAATAGAGAGATGGCCTTGTGAACATGAATCATGGAACTTTAGGGTCTCCAAGTATAGTCTTGAGACTTCAACAATGGGAAGAACTGTGTAGCACATCAAGGAGGCTCGTCATTTATTTGCTTCCCATACAGACTTTCCATTTATCTTATCTGGTTGGGCATCTGTGAGTTTCCTTACATTGTAGGACACATTCCCTGTCACCATCACCACCATCTCCCACCTCCCCAACTTTTTTTTTTTTTTTCTTTTTTTGACTCCTCTACCTGCATCCTTGACAGATATTCTAGGAAAATTGTGTTCTCTTCCTTGGTTACTGCACCACTAATTTATAATAGGCCAATATTGTTTTTTGAAATTGGCACTTGAGAATATTTGGTTTGGTTTTGCTTCATAATAATTTGTGGCAGAGGTTATTATAGAAACATATACAGACATGCATGAACATGTGGCAATTTGTTTCACAGGAAATATATGAGAATATAAAAAGAAATAAATATTTTAAAAAATCATTGACAGGTTTTTTTGAGTTAGCGACACTGGTAGGAGTTTACACTTTCATGTTGCCAAAGTACTAGTCATTTACATAAATATATACATATGCACAAAAGTTTCAGAAAATTGTGAGCTTTATGCCATGCGGAGAAGGACTAAATAAACACTGAGGCTTGGGGTGTGATTTAAAGTTAGGTGTTTCCTCTTGGCTCAGTTTGAGATGTTAGTGATGCTCTAATTCCATGGGGAAGCACCCCAGGTATTTCCTTATGTGCTGACTGGCATGGTCCTCTCAGTGAGGTGTTGTGGTTACATGTTCCAGATCAGGTAAAGAAATGGGTAGAGAGTAGCCCTACTGCAAATCTCAAATCTTCCAGATGCTCAGGGTCTGAGCTCACTCAACCTTACCAGGTCTTCTGTCTGGTGGCACAGTCCACTGACCCTACAGTTATCTCTTAAAAATCTGACCTATCCAAACTGTTTATATATGGCATATTATGATTACACAGGAAAATGAATTTTGTTTCAAATATTTATCCTAATTACATTAACATCAGTAGTTTTCAGAGTATGATAATTAGAAGGTGTAAAGGGGCAAGAAATAGCATATTATATGATTTACAGAAAAGATTTCCTCACAGTGTGTGTGTGTGTGTGTGTGTGTGTGTGTGTGTGTGTGTGTAGTCTGCTAAAGAAATAATCTATCTAATAAAGGATAGAAAATTCAAAGAAATATTTAAACTTGAGTTGATGACAGCTACCCAGCAATAGGATAATAGAATGAATTATCAACTTTCCTTTCTTTATTTTTTGGTTCTTTCTTCCTTTTTTTTATTTCCTCAATTTTTCTAAGATAGAGCTTTATATGTCAGGGGCATCAGACCAGCTGCTGCCTGGTTTGTAGCTCAGTGTCTGAGACTTCTCAAGGTTCCTGCTTAGTTGAGACTGCTGGTCTTCCTATGGGGTCACCCTCCTCCTTAGCTTCTCCCAGGCTTTTGTTAATTCAACCACAGGAGTCCCCAGCTTCTGTCCATTGACTAGTATCAGCTTCTGTCTCAGTCAACTGCTTGTTTGGCCTCTTGGAGGAGAGCCATGCTAGGCTCCTGCCTGTAAGTACATCATAGCATCAGCATTGTCTGAGATGATGTACCTAACCCTTGAGAGAGTTGAGGCTCCATGGAATGGAGAGGCCTTGCAGAGTTTGTTTTTTTGTTTTGTTTTTTGTTTTTTGTTTGTTGTTTTTTGTTTTTTGGTTGTGTGTGTGTGTGTGTGTGTGTGTGTGTGTGTGTGTACACATCCTCTTGGAGATGGGATGGAGGAATGGGATGAAGAACTGTCAAAGGGCAGAATGGGAGGGAGATAACAACTCCACTGTAAAGTGATTAAAGATAATTTTAAAAAATATATAAGATAGAGTTTTATACAGCTCAGAGTGCCCTCAAATCTCTCTGGTGCTGAGAATGAGTTCAAATTTCTGATCCTTTTGCCTTCACCTTTCAGGTAACATGATATCATGTATGTAGAACAATATATGGAATAATTCAGAATAATTTAAATGTTCAAATTTAATTTTTAATATTTATTTGAAAAGTTACATGTATTAAAATTATATTGTATCCCAGAGTCTACTTTGTCCTATTTATGCAACTTTGAATCTTAATGTATGTTTTTATTCTCATCTAGGATATTATTTTTAAGATGGTTTAATAAATCTAACTAGCCAGTTCTTGAAAAGTTCAGTTCAAAGTAAATATATCTATTTTCCATTCCATTGAATTTATATTTACTTTAAAGTCCGAACTTAGGAATCAATAGTTTAGTGATATAGGTAATTTTAGTGGACGAAATTCCTTCAGAGAACTAATGCTTTATTTCTTTCAGATTAAATATTATACATCTTTAAAATCTGTCCTTCCGAACCATCTGAATCCAATATTTTAAGGACTTTAAGATAATTTCATATCTATTCCTTCAAAGGAGTCCACATAAAATTAGTGTAGGTTGCTATAGATGTTTGAAATATGAAAAAGGAAAATTAGGGCAAAGAGAAAAGCATATATATTCACATAATTATGTTCCTGATATTCCTTTTTACTTTAGTTCCCTTTCCTGGAATAGAGATATGTTACTTTTAAAACGATACGTTTATAATGATCTCATTCTTCGGAGACCAATCCTTCAGAATGACTTATTGTTCCATGGCTTGAATTTTACTTCATACACTTGTAAATTTCACCCTCAACTTAATAATTTCGAGCAGTTTGAAACAGAAATGACAAAATTCTATAGCAAAATTGTCAGTTATTTCAATAGATGGTGAACTCAGAGTCCAACTGCTTCATTTCATTCCTCTCATGCTCCCCTCTCTCTTTGAGTTTTCCCTGCTGTTCAGTTGCTAGTACTTCCCTCTGGTGACAGGTTTGACAGTAAACAGACTCCAAGTCTGCAGAGGGCCCTTTCATGCTGACCCCTTGTTGCTCTTACATCCCAGAAAAGAATGATGCTTCTGCGAGAAAGTAGAGATGAAATTTCTACTCTTATTGTTGATAAGGTGGTACTGAGATAAGGATGTCCAATATATCTACTCTCTTGTCCAAATTTCAGGGAACAGTGATGGCTAAGGTTGTTTGCTAACTTCATGGCATCACTGGATGGCTAAAAGTACAGTGAAGCATTATTCTCAGTGTCGGTTGTAATGATATATCTAGATTAATATTTGAACTAGTGAGCTGAAAAAAAGCAGATTTTCTTCTACTGTGAGGCTATCACTTTGTATATTAGGGAACCTTTAAAAGAACAGGAATGTCTTCCAAATGACAATATTTTGACATGACTGCTTTGAACTGGAACATTGTTTTCTTTTCCTATCTGCAGGTAGAAATTGATGCATGAGGTCTTTATTGCTATTGAGTTTGTTCAAACTCAGAGACTGTGATTATTGCGTAAGATCTGAATTTCAGAGTGGAACTAGAACTACCATATACATTTACAAATCTACAATTCTGCCTTCAATAATTCAAATCAGAAAGTTATGTGGTCCTAACATTCCATTTAGTTGGTTAAAACATGAAAAGAATCACCAATATACGATTTTTTATTAAAGAGCATATATCGATTGGCTCACTGATCACACCATGAAATTTTTATATGGATGATCATCACAGTAAATACCAAAAACAAAAACAAACAAACAATCAAACAAAAAGAAAAACAACTCTATCTTGTTTATTCATCCCTTTTAAGGCCTTTAGTATTTCCTAATTGTCCCCTTTCAACTTTTCTGTCATTTTTTCTGATCTAGATTTTACATTTGCCTTTTAATTCATAGTTACCTACACAGAGAGGGTCTGTAGGGTATAACTATATAACTGTTACAAAAATGTGGCATGATCCCTGGTACTCTTAAGCAGCCCTATGAACACTCTTTTCTACATTCTAGACATTATCATGAAAACTGTAGCTATTAAATAGTAGATTTCAATTGCATGAATGATAGAATTGGACACAGAAGTGACAGGAACTATCCAACGGCACTTAACCACCAAATGCACAGGGGTAAGATTAAGACAATGTGCTGGAAAAGAAGTAGTAGTCAGGGTAGTAGATCTTTCACAGAGGGACACCACCGGCTGACTCAGAATGGTAGTTACTATCAGTGAATTACATATTCTAGCAAGTTCAGCAAGAATTTCCCTAAGTAGAGCATAAGTCAAGGGAATATAACATTTCTGGAGGCATTAGAGATCATACCCATGATCCAGGACTTGGAAGATGCAAGGTTAGAGGTTCCCAACACATGCTCTATCAGCTTTCCTATCTCCTCTAAAACTGATAGAGGATTATCACCATCTTAAGCAAATGGTCACTTTAAATGCAGCTGCTTTGACATATGTGTTTTCATTGCATGAGCACATTAACACTTTCCATATGATTTGACATGGAGTTATTAATTAGCCAAACATCTTTCTTTATGCTGAGACTATCAGAACTCCAAAAGCCTTTCACTCTCTGTTGACAATGATATCAGTATACTGTGAGTGCTCAGCGTGGTCTAAAATGTTTAACTTTCTATGTTATAATTGTAAAAGTATTTCATCACCTTTCCCTGTGCACTACATAAAATTGGCCTTTAACATTGTATTTCTTCTTAACACTAATACTGTAATGTTAATAATGAATTATCAGATTTTGTATAATTCTCAAAGTGACGTTTTTGAAGAGGGGAGGTGATCTGGATCAACATGATCAAATAGGAACTGGGAGGAAAGGGAGGTAATGTGGGAAACCTGAGATGGGAACATTAAATGAATAAAGGCCATGTCGGTGGTTGTATGGAAATCCAATACACTATAAGCTTCCAAAAATGTAGACATTCAGAAATAAATCCTATCTAATGGAAATCCCCAATTAATGTTGAACATAGTCCCAACTGGACAACTATTATTACCAAATGGAGATCCAGGACTATGGATGGGTTATATCTTAATGCTTTGTTGGCCAAAAGGCCCATGTGAGAACCCTGAAGCAACCCAAGCTACTGCCAATTCATTTTATACTTCACCACACACTGACATTAAGGCATTACATGTGAAGAAAACACCTACACATATAGCTGAGCACTGAGAAATTAAATATCTGCCTACATAGAGCCTTCACCTCTATGGACACTTTATGGTACTAGAAGGTACTCTGTAACTAAAGGACAAAGGTGAGCACCAAAGCCACTCCACATCCTTTAATCTTAAATAGTGACCTGCCTTAAAATGCACTGGTACCAGTACTAACCCACACACTTGTGGGAGTAACCAAACAAGATCTGATTCTTATTTGATTCCCTGAGAGAAACTTAGTCCTTTCCTAATTCTAAAGAGGTGAATTAAGCATCTGACATGTGTTAGAATACTAGCAAACTGTATTCCATGCTCCTAATATTATATGAAGAGAAATAAACTGCATTTTGACTTCAACTTGGTCAAAACGTATCATACTCATGCCTAACCTGTTTACACATATACGTGGTGACTAATGTAAATAATACTACTTGGTCATTTAAAATTGAGTAGAGAATGTTAGACATAAGATAGATTATTGATAGAGAAGATGCAAAATTGAATGTTTCAAAAGGGAAAGGGTTGTTATTTAAGTTAAAATTTCATATAAATTAGTAATAAATACATTAGCCATTGAGATTAATCTTTTTTATCATTTAATTTATTTACATCCTAAATGCTGCCTCCCTGGTCTCCATTGCAGCATATTTCCACCCCGGCCATCTGTAATCACCTTCACCTCTGTGGTGGTACCCCTCTCATTGTGTATTCCCCCACCCTGGCACATCAAGTTTTTTCATGATGAGGCACATCCTCTCCCATTAGGGCCATACAAGGCAACCTTCTGCTACATATGTGCCAGGGACCTCTGCCAGGCCACATGTACTCTTTGGTTGGTGGCTAAGACTCTGAGAGCTCCCAGGGGTCCTGTTTAGTTGTCACTTTTGGTATTCCTGTTGGATTTCTATCCCCTTCAGTCCCTTCAATTTTTCCCCTATCTCTTCCATAGGGGTCCCAGAACTCTGACCAATTCCTGGCTGTGGGTATCTGCATCTGTCTCATTCAGCTGTTGGATAGAGCCTCTCACAGGACAGCCATTCCAGGTCCTTGGCTGCAAGCCCATCTTCACATCAGTAATAGTATCAGCCTGCTCATGGGGTGGATTCCAAGTTTGGCTGGTCACTGGTGGGACATTCCTTCAGTCTCTGCTCCATTTTTCTCTCTTCATTTCTTTTAGACAGAATCAATTTCAATAGAAAGTTTTCTAGGTAGATTGCTGTCCACATTCCTTCACTGGGGGTCCTCTCTGGATACAAAAGGTGATATCTTCCGTTTCCACACCCCCATTCTTGATATTTCAGTTATGGTTACCCATATTGAGTCTGGGGAGCCTCCCCATGCGAGGTCTCTGTAACTTCCTAGAGATTAGGCCCCCTCCCAGCCTTGACAGTTGTATATTTCCACTCATTCTCCCAGCCCTCTGGTCCCCTCACCTGTCTCTCCCCATATATAATCCTGCTCCCCATTTTCCTCTCTCATATCCCTCTCCTATGTCTCTCCTTCCTCTGCCTCTCATGACTTTTTGTTCCACATTCCAAGTGGGATTTAAATATCCTTACTTAGATCTTCTTGTTTAACTTCTTAGGGTCTGTGGCATATATCATGGATTTTCAGTATTTTTTTTTGTCTCATATCCACTATTGGGTATATACCGTGCATGTCCATTTGGGTCTGGGTTACCTCGTTCAGCATGATACTTTGTAGTCCTATTCATTTGTTTTCAAAATTCATAATATCCTGGATTTTAATAGTTGAATACCGTTACATTGTGTAAATGAACTACATTTTCTATATCCATTCTTCAGTTGATCAACATCTGAGTTGTTTCTACCTTCCAGCTATTACGAATAAGGATGCTATGAACATAGTAGAACATGTGCCCTTGTTGTATGGTGGAGCATCTTTTGAGTATATGCCTAGAAGCAGTATATCTGGGTCTTCAGGCAGAACTATCTCCAATATTCTGAGAAACCTCTAGAATAATTTTTCAGAGTAGTTGTACAAATTTTCAATCCCAGCAGAAATGGAGAAATGTTTTACTTTCTCAACATCCTCACCAGCATGTGCTGTTACTTGAGTTTTTAAACTTAGATGAGTCATAAGAACAAATAAAGTTTTCACTTGCTAGACTTTATGAATAAACTTTAGGGCATTTCAGCTATGTCAAACTGTGTACACAACACTTAAAACTGAAAAAAAAATGTGCTACTTCAACTGGACATTCAATCTGATGAAAAAATGATTTAAAGAGTATGTTCTTATCTTTAAACTTCTATTATATCTTTAATCCAAGTTCATATGCTACACAAATATAGATGTAAATTTGGAAAGTGAAGAATCACTAAAAAGGCTTGAAAGACATACACTAAATATGAAGAGATGTGAAGAAGTGTAATCCTGAAAAAAAGACTACTTCAGTTAAAAATTGACAGGCTGAGGAAAGTAAGAACTGTAACAAAATTTGTAATACAGTGAAGAGCAGGAGGAGAAATGAGACAAAGCATGAAAATGGTGCTGAACATCAACCTGTACAGATACAGTCTGGTGTGTTTGACGTGGGGAAATAGGCTGGGAGAGAAGAGGGAGGTGGGGAGTGAGAAAAAAGGAATCATACTTAGCGATAAGTCATTTTTCTTGGGTGTTCACATGGAGTACTTTTATGATCCATGATTTAGTTCTCTAGTAATGCAATGTCCTTTGAGAATGATAACACTTTAATTGTCCCTGTAATACTTAAGAGAAATTTCAGACAGTAAGTATTGACTTGGAAATGGAGACAGGGGAAATCTCAAAGACATGGAAGTAGAAGAGATAGCCATAGGGAAAAAATAATTATATATATATATATATATATATATATATATATATATATATATATATATATATATATTTCTATGTCCAGCTTATCTCCATTATGAATAAAGCCACAACAAGCTATTTTTAAATGACATCAAGAAATTTGCAGGCAAATGGAAAGTATTAGAAACAAAAATTTATCCTGTGTGAGGTAACCCAGACACCGAAAGACATATGGTATATATTTTCTTATAAGTAGATATTAGCTGTTAAGTAAATGATTATAAAACTAAAATCTATAGACTGAGAGAGGCTAGCTAAAGAATAGGGCAATAGGGAGGTCACATGGGCATCCATAAGAAAAGGAAAGAGAATAAATTTGCTGAGTAGACTGGAAGTAGGTGGTGACAGAAGAAGGAGGGATCTGGTGTTGGGTGGGATGAACGGAGATTATAGGACAAGTGACAGCTGGAATTGAGTTACATTTGGGGTGCAGTATGGAAACCTACTCTGCAGAGGAAATATACTGGAATCTATGAGGATAACTCTAGTGAGAATTCCTAGTAATGGAGAATATAGAGTCTGATCTGGCCACCTTGTGTAGCCAGGCAAGGCTTCCAGTGGTGGGACTAGGCTGTACTCAGTTGAATTGTTGCCTGGCCAAGAGGGTTCTTTCAAAATCCCTAAGCAAACAAGGAAGATAATAAACCAGAAGGTTACTCTGTGAAAACTCCCCATTACTAAGGACAACATCCCTACATCTCATTGGAACTAGAGAGATTGAGGTGATAGCTACATAGAACCTTCAACCCTACCTTGTAGTCTTTTGGGCATGAGAAGATACAAGGAAAGATATGGAAAGAGAAACCTGGAAACCATTCCAGCTACAGAACCCTCAATTTACATTCTAACCTACCTGCAAGATGTCCTGGGACAATGGTGGTGCAGACCTTGTAAGAGTATCTATTCAGTATTTGATTTACTGGGAGGCCTACACCACAAGACAGAGTCTATGACTTACACTGCCTGGACAGGCTGGAATTGGAGACTGGATATTCTAGAGACCTAGGATAATTCTTGACAGGACCAGAAGAAAAGGGGGTGGGGCAGAGTGCATGCTCATAGATTGGTACCTTCTCCAGGTCTCATTAGAGAGGCTTCCTTCCTCTGCAGCAGATGGGAACAAGGCAGAATGCCACAGCCAGACATGTAAGCTAGGAGAGAGAGTTTACATCAGAATTCATCATATTCTTTCTCTAGAAAATCTGTAAGACCTGCATGGGGGAAAGATTTTATGAGTCTGAGGGGACGGCAGACACCAGGAAAACATAGCCCATTAAATCAACAAAGCAAGCTCACATTGCCTCATATAGACTGAAGAGGCAAGCAAGGAGTCCATAGAGGTCTGAACCAGGTCCTCTGCATATATATTATAGGTGTCTTTGTGGGAATCTTAACAATGGTATCAAGTGTATCTCTTAACTCTTTTGCGTAATCGTGAGATTCTTTCTTTTCCCCCTGTTAGTTTGCCTTGTCCAGCCTCACATAATGGTTTTGCCTCATCTTATTTTGTCTTGTTTTGTATTATTTGACTGTTATCTCTTAGAGGCCTGCTCTTTTCTGGAGGGGAAATAAAAGAGAAAGAAAGTGTTTGACAGACAAGGGAGATGGGGATAGCTGGGAGGATAGGAAAGAGGGGAAATTGGCAGTTATAGAATTGTATGAGAGAAGTATCTATTTTAATTATATACACAACATGACATATATATACATATGCTGAAGAAATCTCATACTTCTATTAAAATACAAAAGTTATGATCACCTATAAAGTTTACAAATGGAATAAGAAATATAAATCCAATAAAGAGGTTTCAAGAAGTAAATGAATTAAAATATTAATTTTAAGGGAGAAAGGGATTGTTTCCAGAATTACAGGAAATATTTGAGGGTTGAATCTAGTTGAGTAATAATGGGAGATTCCTACCACACGGCAGATAGAAACTTGTTTAGGCAGACTGACCTATGTATGCCTGGAGTCATTCCTAAGAGATTTGCAATAGTGTGGTTGTCCTGCAGCTTTAAAATTATTAGTACAATAATTTTAGGAAAATCATGTACATGTTTATAGGGTAAGGAATGAAGACCAATAATTATATATTTTATAAGTGATAATTTAATAATCTGAATTCCCTATTGCAAGTTTGTAGCTGTACTAATAAAGTCATTTTAAAATGGGCACAGAATGAAGCTCATGGGATATTTTCCTTATATTAAGAAGGGAATCAAAGGCAGGTAAGCTGTCAATCTTAACAGCTGCTGATAGGGGTGCTATGGGTAAGAGGAAAAAGGATATAGAATGACATTTGTGTCTTCTCACTTCGGGGCAAAGGAGAGAGCTGAGCAAAAGAAGTTGGCAAACAGCCTGCAAATGCATCAGGAGAGTTTCTCTGGAGAAATTGAGGATGTCCAAAGTTCCAGTGTAAGCATGCCTAACGTTTGGGTTAATATGTAAAGTGGAGAAAGGTTAAGTTATCAGTTTTTAGAAGAAGCTAGGTTAACAGTGCTTTGTAAGCAACTGCATTAAGGAGAATGCATCTTGGGGGTATAAATGTGTTATTCCTAAGAATTAGTACTTCCAACATTTTGACATGTTTTAAAGCTTTTCAGGTTTCCTAGTTGCCTGGCAAAGAGTTTGGCAGGCACAGTTGGAATAATTATTAAGGGATGGTACAATAGCTTATGAAATCTTGATCAGTTTAACATGTTATAACTCTACCCAGGTCCTGGGGTAGAGCTCATATTGAATAATTTTAACACAGAAAAACTTTCTTTCCTTTAATAGGCCTCAGTGAAATCTTGGTTCCTCTACCCACCTCCACTTCAGATAAGGGTGATGCTGCCCTTTAATTTTTGTTGCCACAGAAATATGAAGTGTGGTTTATAAGGGAGGGATCAAATCATTGTCCCCAAGGCTATTAATGGTTATCTAGCTATTCCAAAGTGCCGAAGATTGAGCAAAGAATCTTGTCTGTGTTGTGTCAATGAAGTTAAGGGTATAATCTATGGGAAATCCTACATAAATAAAAGAAATCAAACAACTCAATGTGATTTGGGAGTAGGAAGTAGTGAAATTTTAATAGTTGGTTTGAGATGGTCTTGCTCAGTCCTCAGTATATAGCTTCAGATTCAGAGCTTCCACTGAAGGCAATGAGAAACATCGGACTCTGAGAAAGAACGCACATGGAATGTGGAGAAATTTGAGATACAATATGGGCACAATCGAATATACAGTGGCTGAAATAATAAATAATTTTCTAAGTTAAGGTTGAAAACATTGGAGTAATCGTAGAACGTACACATGGCTGAGTAATATTCAAAAGAAAAACAATCCGATTTTATATGAATAATTGATGATCTGAATTAATTCACCATCAGTGAGAAAATGGTCATTATGTGTATTCAGGCTGACTTCCAGGTTATTAATTCATAGCCTAAGTATTACCTCTACTCAAATAATGGGTGTAAAAGATTCATACCTATAATCATTATGTAGTAGTATATTGCATACTGGATCTGATATTCTGCCATGGCCAAATAGCAGAGGATATCACAAGATCCTGGAAATGAGGGTAGTACCAGACAAAGACCTAAGACTGGGTTCATGTATAAAAATGAACACTTTTTGTATTTTTTCTCAATTTCATTTTTGAAATTTAGCTACACTTGATTCTATTGGGCAATTAAATGAGGAAAGAAAAAATTCCTCATAGAGATTAATACTTTACTACATTGAAATTGAATGTTATTTATTTTAGTATATATTTGGTGCATTTTAGCCCCATGCATTTAATAGTTCTTAGCCTTTCAGCTATGATCATTTATAGACATGTACATTTGTTAAGTCTTATAATAATTCTAACATTCAGTATACAATGATTAACATTTATCTGAATGTAATTGCTAAAAATAAATAAGAGAAATATATTTTGATGCTATATTTTTGAATAGGACTAGAGCAAAATTTGGGAGCTCTGGCAGGCGTGGGGGGAATTGGTTGGTTGATAATGTTGTTCTTCCTATGGGGTTTTAAACCCCTTCAGCTCCTTCAGTCCTTGGTAACTTATAGAAGGTGGACTTTATCAGGTCTACAGTACCAGAAGAATAAGAGCCTATTGTTATACAAAGTCATGGCAATAGGCAGGTATGGCATTCAGAATAGATTCAGAGATGACACACATCTTTAGTGAAAAACACTAAACTGAAAACTAAAAGTGGAGTGTGATTATTATTTCTCAATGCCTGCTCAAACTTACATCCTTCCATCAGCAAGATTATACCTCTAAAACCTACTCAAACAGTTATATAAATTGGGAATACAACATATAATATCCAAACTTATGGTGGATATTTCTCCTTCAGACCACCATAATGCTGAACCTCACCAGATGAATGATCAGTGACAAACCAAAATGTTATTTCAAAATGAACTATAAATGAAAGAGTTTACAAAGGTCAAAGGTGAAAACATTTGGGCTAAAAACTGAACAATGCATTTTTAAACTATATCACAGAATGTTAGATTATGATGCCTGAGTCCCCCCGGTGCACATAAATAAATGTATGAGTTGATGAATGGTCAAAGAATGAAATACCAAGGATAGACAAATATCTCATATAAAATAATGTACAAAGTATCAGCACAGAGTTTCTCCACTGATCATGCAGAATTTAAAACTTTCTTGATTTTGGCCATTTTTGTTTCTGAACTGAAAACAGAATAATACAAAGGGAGAACCCAACTAACGTCACAGTAGAGAACTGTGTGATAAACCAAATAAAATTGTTATCAAAACCATAAACTATTCTGATAGCTCCATGAATATGAAGAAATGAGAATAGCTCTTAAGATCTATGCCTTGTTCACCCTACCACTAGCCCCACTGTAGCCACGAGAAATGAAGGAGGAAAATCTCAGTTGAGGTTCATGAACTGTTTTGTACCCACATAAGCACTATGTTTCAAAGTTTTTCATGATCATTAAAAACCAGGGAAGGCTAAAAACCTACACTCTCCATACGAAGCTCCTAAATACAATGTGGTACCCAGGTATGAATATAAAATAAAATTGGAGAAAAGATCAATCAATGTTGTTACTTAAGTTTTATTTGCTGCCATCTATCAGAATCTCTGTTCAAGGTACCTTTATAAGATGCTAATGAGATAGTTAATTCTTATGTTAATGGGAGAGTAAATTGTCTGCTGAGTTCTTATGAACTTCCCATCTTCTTTTGACAAGTTTTAATTAAATAGAATGTACAAATACAACATGTTTCACAGTAGTGTTCATTCATATTTTGTTTGTTCCTGTCTTCTAGCTTAATTGCCTGCCTGGTCCATTGTACTGAGGATTGTAATGAAGTCGGACCACAATAGAAGTCTGGAGTTTTGAGAGAATGGTAGCCGTTATAAAGGTAAGTGACACATCTTATCAATAATGCCTGGTTTTAAGCTCAAAATCAATACTTCAACGAACAAACTCCATAAGAAACTTAAATATTATTTTGTAACAGGTATTTATTTTTACTTTACTGGAAATTAAAGTTTCTATAAATAGAAGTTCATTCAAGATCACAAAATCATTTAAAGCTTAAATGATCTTTTCTTTTCTCAAGGAGTCTAATGTATTTATTTATTTATTTATCTATATCTATTTATTTATTCATTCATTCATTATGTTTTCGTCATATATTTTAAATTAATATGTAGGTTTGAAAAAGCCTAGTGTTTTTCTTTCTCTTAATAAAATGGATATCTTTTCCTACCATCTCTTTTATAGTGTTTTTCTACTCTTTCATAATTGGTGATATTATTTTGCTCAGTCACATGTGCCTCATTTTGATGGCAAATATAAGATGAAGATTTTGCATGTGCAGAGAGAAGACAACACACTTCCTCATCTTTATTAATTTTATTATGGCTCCATCTAGGTTCAATTGCTTCTTTTTTGCTGGCAACTCTAAGGTGCTATTCACTGTGATAGCTGGGATCTACACTCTGATATTCGGAAGCTTACTTATCTTCCATGGGCACAGTGATTAAAGTGATTCAGCTAACACTTCCCATCTGGTAATGGTAGAATCTATTCTTGGCTATAGTCAAAACAGTTGTTATATTCTCTGTTCCTGATCAGTTATCGATTAAGATTAACCATTACTCTAAAATCTCAGAAAAATTTCTTTCACAGAAAGAAAAGTTAAAAGGTAAGGCAAACAACTTTCTAAACTCACGTGTCTTTATGGATGTCTTAGTCAGGGTTTCTATTCCTGCACAAACATCACGACCAAGAAGCAAGTTGGGGAGGAAAGGGTTTATTCAGCTTACATTTCAACATTGCTGTTTATCACTGAAGGAAGTCAGGACTGGAACTCAAGCAGGTCAGGAAGCAGGAGCTTATGCAGAGGCCATGGAGGGATGTTCTTTACTGGCTTGCATCTCCTGGCTTGCTCAGCTTGCTCTCTTATAGAACCAAGACTGCCAGCCCATAGATGGTCACACCAACAAGGGACCTTTCGCCCTTGATCACTAATTGAGAAAATACCCCACAGCCAGATCTCATGGAGGTACTTCCCCAACTAAAACTTCTTTCTCTGTGATAACTCCAGCTGTGTCAAGTTGACACAAAACTATCCAGTACAATTAACCCCTTGTCAACTTGACACACAAACACATCACTAGTAAGCCTCAATCCTTAGTTCTTATTCATCCCCAAGATCTAAATAACTTTAAAAGTCCCACAGTCTTTACATATTAAAAGTGCAGTAACTTTAAAATATCCAATATCTTTTAAAATTCAAAGTGTCTTAACTGTGGACTCCAATAAAATACCTTCTTCCTCCAAGAGGGAAAAATATAAGGGCACAGTCACAATCAAAAGCAAAAATCAACCTCCAACCATCCAATGCCTGGGATCCAACTCACAATCTTCTGAGCTCCTCCAAGGGCTTAGGTCACTTCTCCAGCCATGCCCTTTGTAGCACACACCTTGTCTTCTTGGCTCCAGCTGCCTGTACTCCACTGCTGCTGCTGTGGGTGGTGGTCATCTCATGATATTGGCATCTCCAAAATGCTGCTGTCTTATACTATAACTAGGCTTCAACACTAGCCTTTCATAGGCTCTCTTCATGGTTCCAAAACTCAACTCCTTTGCATGACCCCTTCAGTCCTAGGCCATCAATTGCAACTGAGGCTGCACCTTCACCAATGGCATTTCACAGTGCTTTCGTGGCCTCAGCTGTTCTGCATGACCCCTTCATGCCTTCAAAACCAGTACCAACAGGGTAACTCTTACACATTACCAAGTCCTGCTGCTGCATGAGGTACAACTTTGGCTATCTCTGGAACACAGCCTGTTTGTGCACTCAGAAAGCACTTCCCAGAAGATGTCACCTCAATGATGCTGATATCTTCTTAATCACCACTAATTTCTTAGCTCCAGCTAACCAGCATCAATAGTCCCAGTAAGGAAAAGTTTTCACTTTAGTAGTTCTGGTATCTTGTTAATCACAGCTGATTCTTCAGCCCCAGCTAACCAGAACCACAGAATCTTCACAATCCAAAATAGCAATGGCCCTGAAAAAGAGTCTTTAATTTTCCCTCTGAAATTTCACAAGCCAGGCCTCCATCTTCTGCACTGTTCTCAACATTATCTTCCAAGCTCCTATACAATGTCTGACAGAGCACTTAACACCAATCTTCTAGCCCAAAGTTCCAAAGTTCTTCCACAGTCCTCCCCAAAACATGGTCAGGTTGTCATAGGAATACCCCACTATGCTGGTATCAATTTGTCTTAGTCAGGGTTTCTATTCCTGGACAAAACATCATGACCAAGAAGCAAGTTGGTGAGGAAAGGGTTTATTCAGTTTACACTTCCACATTGCTGTTCATCTCCAAGGAAGTGAGGACTCGAACACAAGCAGGTCAGGAAGCAGGAGCTTATGCAGAGGCCATGGAGGGATGTTCTTTACTGGCTTGCTCAGCCTGCTCTCTTATAGAACCCAAGACTGCCAGCCCAGAGATGGCCTCACCCACAAGGGGCCTTTCCCCCTTGATCACTAATTAAGAAAATACCCCACAGCTGGATCTCATGGAGGCACTTCCCTAACTGAAACTCCTTTCTCTGTGATAACTCCAGCTGTGTCAAATTGACACAAAACTAGCCAGTACAATGGATATTGCTGTGATATTTGTAAAAATGCTCTATGTATGCTTGGATTTCATAAGTATAAAACTGAAGACATTATTTTTACTGTTTCTTGTGAGATTAACCCATTCAAAGCATGGTTGAAGTCAACTTAATTCTATAATATCATAATTTAATTCCAACTGTCAGCTTGAATAAAAAAAAAATTATATGTATTCTGACAAAATTTTCAAATAATTTTGATGTTTACCCTTTTAAACTTAGCAGATAAATCCAGAAGAGTAGATATTGGAAATCAGAGAAAGGGATCTAAAACCTGTGTAGGCTTTGAGTTCCTGTTGTACAGAAGATGATTTTGTTGTTCATTCTTTTTGACAAAAAAAGATTTTAAAAACCTGGACAGAGTTTTGGTTATTGGAAGCAGATTACTATGATAATTGGTTGTTGTGTATCAGTTTCTGCTATTTTTAAATTCCAAGCTTAATTTAGTCCCAGTGCACCCTTTATACATTTTAAAGGAAATTGCTTTTTCACTCATTTATTTTTTGTATGTATATTAATGTCATAGGGGGCTTTAAATAAAATGACTCAGGATTAAGGCTGTACTTTTTTTTTTTTTTTACATTTTAAATATGAGGAGACAGAGTAGAGAAAAAAAGTAGAGTTTGCAATGTGAGCTACTGGCAGACACAAAAATAAACAGATATAAGGGCTATCTTTACACAGAGAGAAAACAGTAAGTCTATAGAGTATTGTCTTGAGTGGCAGGTCCTGACCCTCAGCTCTGAGAAGATGATGAGGTGAAGCACAGGCTGATGGACGGGGCAAGCAGCAGCCTTGCTCAGCTAGAGTCAGGAGGACATTTCTGCTTTCTGCTCACAGAATCCTGCTGGCTTAACAGCTGGGGCTCAAAAAATGATTCACAGAACCTGGAATGTTAAATGCACTCTATGAGAAATAAGTAGAAATCTACTTGTATACTGTCAGTACAGAGTCCTCAGACAGGATTTCCTTTAATTTGCAATTAGCAGATCTGAAGAAAATAAATGGAATGATATTTCTAATTTGGGGGATTGTTAAAGGTTAATAATTTTAGACATGCTTATTAGGGTTTCACAATGGACTTGTCATTGGGAGTTATGATTCATCAACTACAGAGATTAACAGGAACTGAAAAGACAAGGAAATTCAGAATCCACTGGTTAGTGCAACCTGGCCTCTGCCAGACTTATTGTAAAGAAAGATATTCCTATTCCTCACTGTGACTACAAATTTCCAGGAATGTTAAAGCAAGTTCAAGATGAAAAATAACAGCATGGGAACTTGCTGCAAAAGGTCTCTCATTTTCCATGCTTTCTCTTTTTCATTTATTTGTTCAATTTTTAATTTTGAGTTTTATAGGACATAGTAGGAATTAAAACATTCAGCAATGACAGATCAAGGGTCATTTGAAAGGATTTTATTCCATGGAACATATTTTAAACTAGTCTTAGGAGTCATCCTCCTCTGTAAGCCTTATAACAATTTCCTTTCAACAAAGATAAGTGCACAAATTTAAAAAAAAATAGGTTTTATTTTTAATATATCCTTATAATTTTCCAGGTTATATGTTATTTGGCTTTAATATTTTATTGCAAGTCTCAGTCTAGGGCATGGTTAGCCCTACTTTGGTTAGCTAGCTTTCCCTCAGTCCTTAAGCTGTGAGCACATATAGATTCTTTGTTCTAATGAAAAAATTACTGCAGGCGAGATGAAGAGAATGCTCGGTTATGGTCTATGGAACAACAATCCATAATTTACTTTGCAGATGTCTGTGTAATTTAAGCAGCAGGCAGAACAACTGCACAGTTGTAGCTGCTCAAGGGAAGGGATATCAAGAGGCTCATAAATCATGGTGAGGATTAAAAGCAATGAGCATTCATCTTCTTAACCCTGTAATGCAGTATGGAGAAGCCAAGTATCATAACACACAGAGCAGCACTCGTTTTACTGGGAGAGAAAGTGTCCAAGTTGTTAAGACTTCCCTCAATTACCATTGACCTCCTGATTTGCAAGTCAGCAGAACATGACTTTAAAGTTGATTAAAAAGAGAACTCCTACACACTAAATTAATGTGAATAAGAAGTAAAATACGTTTTGGGCACTAGTAATCCTAGATAAACCATAGAGTTAATAAATTCCTTATATCAAATTCATTTCTTCTTAGACAATGTATAGAAATGCCTTAAAAATAATGAATCCTTAGAGATCCTTAAGTTGAAAGAGTGAGTATTTTTAAGTTGTGCAATTTTATGAGGAAATCCTAACTCAAGAGTACTGTAGGGAAGGGGATTCAGGCAGCTGGCACTCTGCTATAAACATTTAGTAAATAAATGGTCTGTTACTAATTGTTTATATTTGAAAAATTATTCCAATCAAATGTCTTTTGATACAAATGAGAAAATCCTGAACAGTGGGAAAATTTCATTTTCTTTTGAGGGTCCAAGTCTTAATCAAATTTGAAACGTTTTGAAAACTAATACTTTGTTAATTTTTTCTGGTATTCTTGTATATAAACTTCATGGTACAGTTGAACTTCCTAATCATATAAAAGTACAATGATAGACAAGAAGAATAATTTGATCGTTATGGAACAAGAATTTTGAAACCGTTTAACTGTTTTGTGACATATGAAAAAATTTTATTTCAATCATCTATTTTAATACAAAATATGTCTTGACCATGATTCCATATGCTAATTCTTACCTATTATAGTGAGAGGTAAATGATTCTGGCTGACAGTTTTTTTATGCATATATATATATATATATATATATATATATATATATATACACACACACACACACAGAGAAGTTCTATATTTCATGTTTATTTTTAAAAATGGCTTGATTTTGCTGTCAGAAAGTCATACTACTCTTTTTATTAACTTAAAAAATAAAATATCAAATGTGATAATTTGGATGACATGCACAATAATGTTTTAACTATTACATCTCCCATGCTGGGGCTATCCATTTTGAGGAGAGAAGGCTAAATCTAGCTCTTTGATCATTTTTGCTACTGCTTTTTCTTCCTATGGAATGATGAATAAGCATTCTTAGGTTGATAAGGCCCCAGACTATTATGCTGTTTGCCTTGTAAATATTTATGTCAATTTCTGTTTTCTAACATGAATGTCTTTATCAGTATTCCTTCTAGAGAAGAAAGGGTAAGATAAAGGCAATGCAGGATATTAAGAAGGAAAGTAAATTTATTGCTTATATTTGAAAACTAAAAATAGAGGAAAATGAATTGACTTCATAGTTACATCTCCAATTTAGCTGTAAATACGGGGGGGTCACAAAATTATTAGAAATAATAGACTCTCATTAAAAAAAAAGACAAAGCATTTGTCTCCATGATCACAGTGAAATAATTGGCAATAAGCAAAATTAAGTTTTTTAAATTATTTTATAATGCATATATCAAACTTTATATTGCACCTTATTAGTGTATAATAGTATCATCTATCAATTTAAATTAAATTGACAGTTGGAAAATGATTGTACATAAGAGATAATATATATTCAAATATATTTATCATCATTTTTTCCTGTACTGGTTTTATCTCCTTTATTCTGATATATTAAGAAAAGTGTACAAGCAATCTTGAAAACAGCCACTAAAGAGTGGCTTCCTGATAAACTCCACTCAGAACCCTCCATAACATTGTTATTTCCTTTATGATCAAATGCCTTTTTTCTTTTCTTTTCTTTTCTTTTTTAATTTTCTTAAACCTTTTTTTTTTGAGTTGTTATCCTCCTCCCAGTTGGTCCTCTGACAGTTTCTCATCCCATTCCTCCTCCCCCATCTCTAAGAGGATGTCCCCACCCTATTCCCACCCCATTCAATCAAGACTCCCTTCCTTCCCTGGGACCTCAAGTCCCTCAAGGGTTGGCTGTGGCTTCTCTCACTGACATCAGACTTCAGTCCTCTGCTTAATGAAGTTAGTGATATACAAGCAAATAATAGACCCTCCTGGATATTTTCTTTACATGTTCTCTATCCTACAGGAAATATCCACACTCATGAGAATGTATACTTAATTACAGACAAATGAACTGACTTACTCAAGAGTAATTTAATCCCTGTCTTTATACTATCTGTAGCAAGGTAATTGATTAGTTATGAATCAATTATTAAAAAAATGTTAATCATTCAAATGCATTCATTATAGTGTGTAGACTTAACAGATTATAGTAATGAGTATATATTTATCTACAGCTACATATATATGTGTAATGATAATTGATGAAGTAAGAGGCCAAGCTGAAGTAGAGTGGGAGGAGTGGAAGGCTTGGAAGGAGGAAAGGGGAGAGATAAACATTTTAACTAAAATACAGTCTCAAAAATAAACAAAAAAGTAAATAAAAGTGTCATGGTTGACAATAAAATTATTTATAGATTAACAATTATAGAACATATCTTACAGAACATGTGTCTGCACTGCCATGAACATTTTGAAACTACAGATGGAAGGGAAAATAGTATGCTACTTTTCAAACCACAAAAGTATATTTAGATAAAATTTATTCCCAGTCAAGTAACTCTCAATATATTTTAAAGAAAATCATGGTGTGCTTTCTAGTACTAGGATTAAAACACCATGATCAAAAGCAGTTTGGGAAAGGAAGAGTGTATTTGGCTTATAAGCCAAATCATGATCTGTAGTTGAGGGAAGTTCGCACAGGAATTCAAATATGGCAGGACCTGGAAGTAGGAACTGAAGCAGACAGTGTGAAGGAGCCTATGCTTACTGCCTTCATCTGTTTGCTTACTTTTACATCCAAGGAACAGTGATGGTGCTGCCCCCAGTTAATGAGCAACCCCATGTCAATCATCATCAAAGAAATGCTGGGTAGGCTTGCCTATAAATCAGTTGGTTGGTGAACTTTTTTAACAGAATAGGAAAAAGTAAGAAGGCAAGAACATCAGAGAGCATAGTTCAAAGGGAAATCAATTTTGAGTAATCAGCTCATGACATACTTGATATATACAGAGACCAGCAGGCAGTTCAGTGTCCGGAGGTTAGGAGAGAATAGAGGAGGGCTGTAAGTGATGAGGTCCCATGGACAGTGAGCATTTCAGACATGTAGGCGGGTTTCCTTTTTTGTTGCATTATGGAAATTGCTAAAGGACTCCATTACTTGGAAACCATTTAACTCCTCTTAATTACCTTGTAGGGAAACATGTGAGGTAGAAAATTTTGCTTACAGTCGACCTGATGAGATAGGTCAGATATGACACTAGCAGGAACCTTGGAGAAGACTAATGATAAAAAACCAACGGACTGAAACAAAATATTCATATCATGAAAATGAGGTGGGTTGTGAGAATGTTCTGAGAGGAATAAGCTTGGTTTTATTGAAAGATGAGGGTATAAAATCTGTTTTGCCTTTAAATATATAAGAAAAAAATATTGACTACATACATAGTCATATACAATTTAAAGGTATTTTTTCCTGGTATATAAATTATATTTAGTTAACCTTAATTCACTTGCTTAGCAAACCATATTCTATATCTGTCACACACTATTCTCAGCTTCTTACCGGTAGTAATTTATTAAGCAAATCACCCTAAGGCTGTTATGAGACACCCGGTATGAGACAGGCTCTGTTATACTAAACTCATTGTGCAGATGAGGAGCACTATGGGGGGAGGATACAGGATCACTCTCTAAGATTACACACCTGGAAAGCAGAAGAATGGAGAGAGACCCACGCACATGACCTGAGCAGCTTGTCACATGAATTTCTTACAAACAGAATTTAGCAGAAAAAGCTCTTGGGGATCCTTCTAGAAAGGTCAGAGAGATTAGGAAGAAAATGGACTGACCTAAGTGGTCAGCGAAGGAGAATGAGTTATAATGTTGAGATGAAGTTCAGCAGAGAGTCTTCCAATTGGGTCAAGTGCTGCTGAGGATGGAAGGCGATCAGGGCAGAAAAGTAGTCCGCCATGAAGTTTGTTGGTTACACTGACAAGAACAGGATACAGAGTAAGAAAAAGTTCAGTGAGATCACTGTGGGTGACCTAAACTAGCATGGCAGCAAAAGCCTGAAAAGAATTTCTGGAGGTGTGTTTGTTGAGTTTGCCATATTTTAAAGGAAAGAGTGACATAATCATTCCTAGCTAAAAATGCATCCAGACAAATGCAAAGTTTAACCCATTTTTCCATAATGCTCAGTGGGAACTCGGTTGTAGCCTTTCATCATTTTCTCTGGAGCATGGTCACTGAGAGTTTACAATTGCAAATTTCTCTCTCTCTCTCTCTCTCTCTCTCTCTCTCTCTCTCTCTCTCTCACACACACACACACACACACACACACACACACACACACACCACACAAAACGACATCTGCACCAGGAGGTAGTGACCTACCAAATCAGCTGATCAGGGCTCACAGGGCCTCATGGGAACTGAAGCAGCAAGCATGGGGCTTGCCTAGGCCTGTATCAGGTCCCCTGAATATATGCTATGGCTGTTAGCTTGGTGTTTGGGGGGAATCATAACAGTGAAAATGGGTTTACACTAACTCTTAGCCTGCTCTTGAGACTCTTTTCCTCCTATTGGTCTGCCTTGGCCAGCCTGTAGATGAGAACTTTTGCCTTGCCTTATTGTATCTTATTTTGTTGTTTTGGCTGTGGTCTGTTGGGTATCTGCTGTTTTCTGCAGAGGAAACATAGGGGGTTTGATATGCAGAATAGGGGGAGTGGAGGGAGGTTGGGGAGGGAATACTGTGGTTAGGATGCATAAGAGAAGAATCTATTATTAATTAACAAAAGAAAGATATCTGTAATTTATTACTAGTGACATTAACCTACTTTATAATAATAGAGCTTGAGGAGTTTCATGGATGCTGCAAATTGCATCAGCTAAGGTTTCTTTTTTTTTTTTTTCAATAAATTTTTTTTCCTCTTTATTAGATATTTTCTTCATTTACATTTCCCATGTTATCCAGAAATTTTCCCTTACCCTCCCGCGTCCCCGCCCTGCCCCCCTACCCACCCCCTCCCACGTAATGGCCCTGGCATTCCCCTGTTCTGGGGCATATAGAGTCTGTATGACCAAAGGGCCTCTCCTCCCAATGATGGCCAACTAGGCCATCTTCCTCCACATATGCAGCTAGAGACATGAGCGCAGGGGGAACTGGTTAGATCATGTTGTTCCTCCACCTGGAGGGTTGAAGACCCCTTCCGCTTCTTTGGGTACTTTCAGCTAAGGTTTCTATTTGGATCACTGAATTCAAGGACTGCTTTTTGCCAGTGACCAGTATTCTCACTGCATTAAATCAGTTATCAGTAATGTGACTTGGGGCTTTTCATTCACAAGGCAGAACCACTGTAGGACCTCAATAGCATGCATCCTAGAGAATTATTTTAAGAATTAAGTGAACACATGTTTTCTGAGTTCAGTTTGTGTGTGTCTGTATGTGGTTGCGCATGTGAGGACAATACCCCGAGGATGCCACAAAAGTATGATGGATCTCCTAGTACTAAAGGTACCGGGAGCTTTGAGCCACGCAGTGTGGGTGCTGGGAAACAAACTCATGTCCTCAGCAAGAACAACAAATGATTAGAACTGCTTAGCAATTATTCTAGCCTCTGTTCTTCTAATTTTTAAATACATAGTAGAGCATTTGGCTTTCGATGGGCCAGGATACATGCTTTTTAATAAGCTAAAGATTTTTTTCATCAGTTTTCCTCTGGGATTTGAAGCAGTGAAATGCTTTCCGACTCCTCTTTCCCAGTTTGGAGACTCTGCAGATGCTCCACAGTTCAAATCAGCTGATCCAAATTGCAGGCATTGAGGAGTTTCAAATGCAGATTACACTTATTTTCTTAGGTTCCACTACACTGTTAATGGGACTTAAGTTTTGCCATCTTCATTACTGCTTCTTCATTCTATTCACAAAATGACCTAAACAATGAATTACTTGACATATATGTTTCTGTGTTTATATGATAAATACATATGCCCAAACATGACATATATGTTTTACATTCATTTTTCATTAAAGTCTTCACTCCTCTATAGATTATGTTACTTAAACTGGGCAGATATAAGATTCTTGGATACAATAACGTATTCCCCAAAACACATATCTTTCTTGGAATAAAATTCTCATATTTGAAGGTGTTATCATTTTCTCACTTTTATCTATAAATCTTCCACACTTGAGTAGCTAACTTAGACAACTGATGTAGAATTTTACTTATCACTTTTAAAGGATATTTCTTCGAAGAGTTGTATGCTCCTTTACTTTTTTTTTTTTTTCTTCTGTATTGGAGACAGATGGAGAACCTTCTTCCTTAAGCATGATATTCATTCCATTTCTTTTCATGTTCTTAGAAATCTATTCTCTTGCCTCAAGGGATGCCTGCCTTCTAAGCACAATCTGAAAGTAGATAGAAAGCATATGTTCCATGAAAGCATCAAAATACAGGAAAGCTATTTATTCATTTGTACAGAAGGGAGCTTCCTTCTTGTATCTGGTATTCATTCAGCAGTGCAAGAGGCTGTGCTGTGATCTTTTGGCACCTATCACCACAGTTTCTTTCAAAGTGATAAAAGTATTCTTCAAGAAATTGACTATTGACTCACATCCTAAATTGTTCTGTCACATCCCAGAGTCCTCTTGAGTTTACAGAAATTCAGAAGCAAATTCTAGTAAAATATTTAACCTGAACTTCCACATGTTGCAAAGATAGCAATAATCATATTTTGTTGCTGCTTTATCCTCTTCCTTTCAAACCAATCTTCTCAACTTTGAAAGAATATAAATCCTTTTATCCAACAAAACTTTCTCAGGTAACACTTTCCCAAGAAGGTAGAGACTTCAGCACTCACCCTGGTTCAAACTTCTCTTTCTTCCGGTATCATACTGCTTACCTTTATCTTCCAGTATTCCACTGCAGATAGGTACATCTTTATATCTTATATTTGTCTTTTATCTCTGAAACTTTTTTCCAGATATATTTTAAACCATCTTATTTTTTAGTTAATTTATTTATTTATCACTTATTTGATATGTATTTCTTTCTTCTTTATGGTGTGTTGTTAAACTATGGATTTATTCCAAGGCTGATTAGCTTTATCTCAAGCTTTTGTGTCCAATTGTACATGAAGTGTATTTCTTTCTACACTGCCTTTGTTTTCATGTAGTCTCTTGCTACACAGATACCTCAGAAGATATTTACATGTCATACTTTTAGTGGAGTGGCTTTATCACATGCCACCTGGGAAACTTGTAAACCTATAAAGCTTTTCGAAATGTTCTCTTTATCACGATATATAATTCTTCAGGCATAGCTAAGTGTTAAAATGAGAGCTATAACTTCTGATTAGTAAGGTAGAGCATATTGAATCCAAAGAACTGTTGCATTAAATACATAGAACCATCTCATAATACAGGCTTAAACTTGTGTTCATCACTGAAGAGACACCATGACCTAAGGAACTCTTATATTAGTAAGCATTTAATGTTGAGCTTGCTTAGAGTTTCAATGGTTTAGTCTATTATGATCACGGTGGGAAGCATTCCAACCTGTTGGTGTAGACTGGAGAGGTAGCCAAGAGTTTTATCCTGATCCATAGGTAGAGAGAGTGACTCTGGGCCTAGCATTTTCTTTATTTACCTTCCTAATGTTGCCCCCTTCCTGATGACCCTTCCTTGAGTTCTTAACCCTATCCTCCCTCCCCTTTACTTAGGAGATGGTACTCCCTCACCCACCCACACTTCACTCTCCTATAGCATCCTCCTTCCCTATGCCATTAAGTTACTTCAGGATTAAGTGCATCCATCCCCTCTGACTGTAGCCAGACAAGGCATGTGTGCCTGGGGTCACAGACCAGACCATGTATGCTCTTTGGTTGGTCACTTAGTTTCTGGGAATTCTGATAGTTTCAGGTTAGTTGATACTGTTTTTATTCCTATGCAGTTGCAGTCCCCTTCAACTCCTTCCATCCTTCATTTAACTCTTCTGATGTGATCCCTGACCTCAGTCCCATGGTTGGCTGTACATATCTTGTAGACAGAGTCAGTCGACGATCCTATGAGAACGTCTCCTGTCGGTACGATTCGACGACAGACTGTCGTTTTATACTGTAGTAATTATCACAATCCCAAACTACGGATGTGTACTCTACCTAGGGTTCAACCAGTGATCTACAGGAAAGGAAGTTACAGAGGAGGTAAAAACTGGGACCTAAAAGAAATCTATCCTTATTAGTTCTGGGTCAAAATTTTGAAGAAGAATGGGTGGCCTCATGCTTCAACTGAGGGCTATATCTATCTACTGGAGGCAAATGGATGGAACTAGAAAATATCATCCTGAATGAGGTAACCCAGTCTCAAAAGAACAAGCATGGTATATATGCACTGAAAAGTAGACATTAGCCAAAAAATTCATAATACCCATGATACAACTCACAGACTGTATGAAGGAAGCTTAACAAGAAGGAATACCCATGGATAATTCAATCTCACTTTGAAGAGGGAACTAAATAATCACAGGAGGCAGAGGGAGGAAGGGACCTAGGTGGTAGATGGGATAGATAGGAAAAAACAAGTGGGGACAGGGGCAGAATCAGGTATGGAGGAGATAGGAGTGAAGCCCAGAGCACCATGGTAATAAATGGCAACATGCATAAAATATTTTAACAAATTTAATAGAAGAGTATCTGACAGATAATTGAAATGTGAAGATTTTGTTAGCAAATGGAAAATCATTTAGTGTGAATGAGTTGTCAATGTTGTGTGGCATTTTTCCAGAAAGACTTCTGGGAAAGATAACTGGATATCCTAAACACTGATCCTGTTATTTCTTTTGCATGCCTTCTGGAGAGCAGATTATTGCATGTGAAACTGCTTTGCTCCTGCCAGCCTTTGTCACGGGTCATGATTTCTATAGTAAAGACTGTCAGCTGGGTGTGGTGGCACACGTCTTTAATCCTAGCACTAGGGAGGCAGAGGCAGGCAGATTTTTGAGTTTGAGGCCAGCCTGGTCTACAAAGTGAGTTCCAGGATAGCCAGGACTACACAGAGGAACCCTGTCTCGAAAAACAAACAAACAAACAAACAAACAAACAAACAAAAAAGACTGTCACTAGTCAACTTATTATATCCTGTTTCTACATTTCTATCTTTTATATGTAAATTAAGCAAACATACAAATACCATCATTTGAGAACATGACTAGAGTTAGAGTGTTCAAAGAAATATTAAAATAAAATGAGGTTTGAATGGCTAAATTCAAATATAAATCTATGTAACCTATCTCTAATGAGAACACCACCAACAAAAAATGATCATGACACAAAGGGGTGATCTGCAATATCATTGCAAGAAAGCAGTCACCTGCAAGCAGAGTAAAGTGATGCAGGAGGGGACTTGTAACAAAACTATCAGAAGAAATCAGGGCTATTGTTATCTTTATCTCAGAATTCTAGCTCTTAGAATCATCATTCAACCTTCTGTTTCATCCACCTAACCATAGGAGTTTGCTATGTCACATGTAGAAAGCTAATTCAACATTTGCATGGACCCTTGTAACACGCTACAAATCATTGACATGTTTAATGGAATCTAGGATTTTAAAAGCAGAAGAAAACAAGATTAAGCCATATACATTCTTTACATCCTTCCTCCTAATGACAGATCTAGGTTCTCATGTTATGTCCTACCTAAATTTGCATATATTAGGCAGCTAAATATTTAATCATGCAAATAGAACCAAGTGATTGCTTGAGGTTTCTTTTGCATGTTTTTATTCTATAGAAAGAAAAATTTTCATGTCATGATCATCTGCAAATTTTTATGATTAAAAATTTAAAAATATCTTAAAGAAATAACATTCATAACTCAAAAGATTTATTAATTTCTTCTTCTCATTATCATTATTTTCAATACTTTTTCTTTGTTCTGACCTCAGATTTGTATATTAGTGTGTGAGTTCCTCTCATAATGTATGTTAGTTTTGATCCCTTTAGGAACAAGAAGACACTTTTCTACACTCTAGAGTACAGAGCACTCTAGGGCAAAACAGATTTATATCACAATCAGAATATACAGGACAATGTAAAAGAATAAAAACAAAGTATAGTTTATCTCTTCCCTGCATCGTTTCCACTTTCAATTTCTAGTGTGATTCCCCCACCCAACTCCAGTAAGTGATACTCATAAAATAGTGTGCTATAAAAATTCAAAATTCTGTGATTTCATATAATTCCAGATACACTTAAGACTAAAATTATACATAATACATTTGTAATAATTGTTTCAGACATTAAGATTTTGCTTCCCAGAATAAGTGGAAATGTATGACTTGACATATATGAGTATATCATTATTATCTAGGATTTTAAATTATCAGGTTTCAGAAGTAGACGTGAAGACACACATTGTCACAGTAGAGGACATGAATTCACAGCTTCTCAGAGACAGGAATTTTATCAAAAAGGACAAAGCCAAATGGAGGAAATGTGTAAATCAAACCCACACTACTGGGAAAAAAAAAAAAAAAAAAAAAAAAAAGAAGTGTGTGCAAAGGACTAGTCATGGGAATGGTTACCTATGGTCTCAACAAGAGGAACAGGTAAGATTCCATGTGTTTAGATTTATTTGAATATCTATAATAGGTTCTCTGCCCATAATTGTCTGATAACTTGCCTCTAGATGTAGAATAGATCAACAGCAACTCAGAACCTGAGGTCCAGTAAGAAAATAATTAATGTGCATTCTCTGAATCAATGAGTTTAGTTAGTTAAGATGCACATCCACTTAACCCTTGTAATGCTCAGGACTTAGCAAGGGTGGGGGGAGAGTATAGGGGACTTTTGGGATAGCATTTGAAATGTAAATGAAGAAAATATCTAAGAAAAAAAAGAAAAAAGAAAAGAAAAAAAAAAGTCTGGGAATGGCCATCCTCCATGGTCATTGAATCCTTATGATGTAACTGTTTCAGAATCTACAAAATATAATCCATACATAATGTGGTTAATTTGCATAAATTTAATGTACAAATGTTGTAATTCAAAAAAAATTATATCTTTATTGCATACATTAAATATTATACATAACTAAGGTTATGTTAAATTAGCCCCTGAGGAAATTAAAAAAAAAAAAAAAAAAAAGACTGTAATCTCAATAAATCTCAATAAAAGTATATTCTGGATTTAGATTATTAAGTCATTTTGATGAATTATTTAAAATAAATGGAGTAGACAAAGAATACTGTTAGCTTTTATTTGATGAATTACGGAGCTGTCACTTTCAATAGTTTTCTATATGAGATGTGTCAAATCATGTTACAGGAGACTGCTACAATTTAAAATTTCTGTTTTACAAAATACTCTCCTCTGGTCTTATAACATTCTCAATTCTAGAATATGACACACAAGTTTCTTTTTGAAATTATTATTTTTCTCTTATGGATTGTATAACAAAATAAGTTATTGAAATCAAATGACATACTATAAGACATGTTGCATATGAAATAAAATAACTAGCCAATCAGCATTTTCTTAAATATAAATTTTTTTAGATATTTTCTTAATTTACATTTCAAATGCTATTCTGAAAGTCCCCTCCCCCTTCCCCACTTCCTGCTCCCCTTCCCACCCACTCCCACTTCTTGGCCCTGGCGTTCCCCTGTATTGGGGCATATAAAGATTGCAGTACCAAGGGGCCTCTCCTCCCAATGATGGCTGACTAGGCCATCTTCTGTTACATATGATGCTAGAGACACGAGTTCTGGGGGTTCTGTTTAGTTCATATTGTTGTTTTTCTAGGTTTGCAGACCCGTCATATCATCACAAAGATGTTCTTATTAATTGGATTCAAATTGAACCAAGTGTGAGGTACTCCTCTGGATCTCTATATCAACCTGACTGCATATGTAGGTATTCCGGTTTACTGTCCCTAAAGAAAGCACAGCTTCTTGAGTACCCAAGGAGCTGAAGGGGACTGCAACCCTATAGGTGGAACAACAATATGAACTAACCAGTACTTCCCAGAGCTCATATCTCTAGCCTCATATGTAGCAGAAGATGGTCTAGTTGGCCATCAGTGGGAAGAGAGGACCCTAGGTCTTGCAAACTTTATATGCCCCAGTACAGGGGAACTCCAGGGCCAAAAAGTGGGAGTGGGTGGGTAAGGGAACAGGGCAGGGGGAAGTGTATAGGGAACTTTCAGAACAGCATTTGAAATATAAAAAAAAAAAAAAAAAAAAAAAGAAAATATCTAATAAAAAAAAGAAAGAAAAAAGAAAGCACAGCTTGCTGGCTTCGATGCTGGCCCTGTACTGTAACAGCTTCATTAAGACTTAATATTCCCTAATAGACTCTTTTATTTCTTGTGTACATCACTGACCATACATTACCAATTCCATGACTCCCTGGTTTCACTTGCTTTAGAGTTTTAAAATTTTGTTACCTGGTACATTCATCACAGGGATTTTTACACTGTTTAACGACCTGATTAACATTTTATCTTTTTGTCTTTGTCTTTTCTATTGGTGTTCAAAGTCACTGTAGCTAAATCATCTCTTATAATGACAATCATTTAGTTGAGTGCCTGCTTAGAGTTTCAGAGGTTTAGTGCATTATTATCATGCTGAGCAGCATGGCAGTGTGCAGGCCTGCACTGGAGCAGAAGCTGAGAACTTTTCATGCTGTTCCATAAAGAGAAAGGGTGCTTGGCCTGGATATCACTTTTGAAATCTTATGTTGGCCCCTAGTTACAGACTTCCTCCAATAGTGACATACCTAATCCTTCTCAAAGATACTGAACTTGGGGTATTGGGAAAGCCTTCAAATGTTCATTTTATTACAACTCTATCATCAACATAGGGCATTCTTATCTTGAAGATCAAGAATGATCAGAAGTGCTTGCTGACAGGAGCCTGATATAGCAGTCTACTGAGAGGATCTGCCAGAGCCTTACTGATACAGATGAGGATGCTTACATCAAACCATTGGAGCATGGGGACCCCAAAGGAGGAGTTAGGGGAAGGACTGAAGGAGCTGAAGGAGTTTACAGTCCCATGGGAAGAACAACAATATCAACCAACCAGACCCACCAAGAGCTCCCAGGGTCTAAACCACCAACCAAAGAGTTCACATGGAGGGACCCATGGCTCCAGCTGCATGTGTAGCAGAGCATGGGCTTTTCAGGAATCAATGAGAGGAGTGTTCTGGTCCTGTGGAGGTCTCAGCATAGGGGAATGCCAGGGCAGTAAGGCAGGGGTGGGGGTGGGGAGAACCCACATGGAAACAGGGGTGAGATGGAATAGGGAATTTGCAGAGAAGAAACTGGGAAGGGGGATAACATTTGAAATGTAAATAAATAAAATAACCAGTAAAATCAGTATCCGCCTATTTTATTGGCAGAACTTAGAACAGATTTTCAGTTATTAGATCAGTGGTTTCCAATTATCTTAATGCTGTGAATATTTAATACATTGTCTCATTTTGTGGTGTTCCCCAACCATAAATATTTTTTCTACCTTATAACTGTAATTTTGATACTTTTGTACATCATAATGAAAATAACTGTGTTTCCTGTTGGTCTTAGGTTACCACCATGGAAGGATTGTTCAATAGCTAAAGGTTGAGCACCACTGGCTTAGATTTTCAATAATGGTTACTGAGAGAATAAGCAAATATCTTGGTGTTTATTTTAGTTACCTTGGTCAACTAAACTTTGTGTTTCTAACAAGATTATAAAAACTGAAACAGATATAATTTTAAATGTTTATTTCTCATCATCTTCCAAAGGAAATTATTATGAAATCATGATGAAATATTGATATATAAGCATATGTATAAGGTTACATATAGGATAGTCTCAATCAAAAGCATGTAACCTTTTTCAATTTTTTTCTATTTTCAAATATTTTATATTCTATTTTCTAGATATAATAACTATTCAAAAATCTTTATTCCATCTCATCTTTACAATAAAGAAAATAGAAAGAACACAGTTTGGTTAAACATGCCTTCCGATATTCTTCAGAAAGTCACAGGATCATTCTTAATGAAAGCTTAGTAAGGCATCAGCAAAACAAATGAAGCATTAAGCTGTCAAAGAGTGCCAATCACTGTGACAACATCCTGGCCATATGTGTGAATTAACTGCATTAGTGCAGACATTTTATGATGGGCATATATCAATCCATCATCTTACAAGGTGAATGGGTTTTGTTGGGACAACCTGGGACATATCTACTATGTAGTAGAAATTTAATGACACATGAGCAGAACACATGACAGAAAAAAAAAAAAAAACCCACAAGGCAAATTCAAAGAAAAGTGCTGCATGCTACAATGTCTTGAAAAACACAAATCTGCCTCTTATATAAAAAAAAAGTAAGTTTGGTTTCCAAAATGCTTGCCATCTATTTTAGCTAGATTTGCCCCGTGTCAAGGGTTGTTGAAGGCTATGCCAATTCGTGTTGAAAGTTTGTACTTTCTACAATAGCTGTACGAAAGTTACATTTAAAATTAAATGAGCATCTACTGTGTTAAGCATGTGCAGATGTTTGTGATAGACAGTGTGCCCCTGACATGAAAGAATGTTTTTAGAGAATATGTTAGGGAGTTCTGGGGGAAGGCAGGGCGTGGGGGTGGCTAACTGATCCTGGTTGTTTTAGAACTTATTTCTTCATCTAAGTACTCTGAAAGCCTAGTAAGTGGAAGTCATCTAAGTGTTCTGTTATAGTAAATGTTTGTTCTCTTGCTGGCGCTTCCTTAGTTTATTTTCTCCATGAGCCATCATACCAAGAGAAATCGAATGGAGATAACTGCTGTTTGTGAGACTTGCATATCTTCCTTGATGTTTTGGTCCTATCCGTACTTCTTCATAGTCTGTCATCTTTATTGGTAAATTATGTTAAAAACTCCTTTATATTTAATATGTACCATCTGATCACTAAGAATTGGCTCAGTCTATCAGCTTTCTCTTGTCTCTTGGATCGTTTGAGGGACTGTTTTCATTGTTCACACTTTATGCTCATTGAGAAGAATTTTCTGGTTCCTTTTTAATCAGCTTCTAATGCCCATCATTCTATTATCTTTTTATGGAGGGGTGGCTAATGCAGACATGTGTGTGTATGTGCATGTGTGTGTGTATTTAAGTATGAACAAAAAACAATGTAAGGTATCTTTCTCTATTGCTCTATACCTTACTTAGATCATTAAACACATAATTGATAACACATGGAGTTTTCTTTTTCCCATCATCAGTTCTGTCTGTCTAGTTAGGAGATATTTGAGGTAGAGCTTCTTCTATAAGATTTGTGAAGGCAAAAATCACTAAATATCGCAACAAAATTGCTTTTAATGTTATTCATTTGAATGTGTTGACAGACTCAGCTGACTCTGCACTTATCTGTTTGAATAAGCTCTCTGCTTCACTTGTAATGTATTCAGCAGCTACTAATTGCTTATTGATTCTTTCAGATCATTTCTTTTTAAATACCTAGTGATTGGAAATTATTTTTCAACTTGAGCACTTAAAGTAAAAACACCAATGAAAATTTTATTTTATTCAGACTTTCCAGAAAGTAAAAATAGAAATTGCCATTAAATGAAATTGATCCCATTGTTTAGGCACATTATAAGGAATTCACTCGGATAGTACTTTATTCTATGTGTTCAATAGTAAGTACGAGAATTTCACGTAAAGATTAAAGTTCACTACATAAAGTAAATCTTGCCGTTGAATGTACCGAGAACCCCTTTTCCGATTAATACAAACGATCAGAATTTTTGGTTTCACAAGAGTGTGATCGTGCAACCACTAATACCTACATTTTAAGTTGTGTAGCTTTAATCACAGTTCATTGCACTCAATGAAGATGAGGCCAGACACCAAGATTTCTTCCAACTTGTGATTTTTCTTTTCACTGTGTCATGTTACCCCTGAGTTTTGCTTTTAACCATAAGAGTGGACAAACTCAGTCCTTCTTCGAACAAAATACTCACAGGAACAAATATGGAGATGAAGTGTAGAGCATAAACTGAAGGAAAGGCCATACAGATACTGCTTAACCTGGGGATTTATCCCATATACAGTTACCAAACCCAGACACTATTGAGGATGCCAAGAAGTGCATGCTGAAAAGAGCCTGATATGGCTATCTCCTGAGAGGCCCTGCCAGAGCCTTACAAACACAGAGGTAGATGCTTACAGCCAACTATTGGACTGAGCGAGGGGTCTTCAATAGAGGAGTTAGACAAAGGACTGAAGGAGTTAAAGGGGTTTGCAACCCCATAGGAGGAACAACAATATCAATCAACCGGACACCCCAGAGCTCCCAGGGACTAAGCCATTAACCAAGGAATACACATGGCTCCAGCTGCATATGCTGCAGAGGGTAGCCTTTTCATGCAACAATGGGAGGAGAGGTCATTGGTCCTATGAAGGCTCGTTAGATACCTCTTTGTAGGAGAATCAAGGGCAGGGAGACATGAGTGGATGGGTGGGTGGTTGGAGGAACAGCCTCATAAAAGCAAGGGGATGGAGGATGGCATAGAGGGTTTCAGGAGGGGGGAACTGGGAAATGGAATCACATTTGAAATGTAAATAAAGAAAATATCCCATAAAAAATCAGACATGAGGACAGGGAAATAAATAAAAAGTTTATGTTAAAAGTTTATGTTAAAATTTTATTTTATTACTTTTTTCTTTGTTTCTTTATTATTTTTTCACACAATCCATTTGATCACATCCTTTCTTCCCTCTGTTCCTCCCTTTCTCCCATCTTCTGTCTCCCCCCAAATCCACTGCTCCTCCATTTCCCTAGCTAAAGAACAGTCCTTCCATGGATATCAACTAACATGGTGTAACAAGATGCAGTAAGACCAGGCATAAGATCGTGCTCATATTAAGGTTGGATGAGGTAACATATCAGGAGAAAGAGGATCCTAAGAGCATGCTAAGAGTTAGAAATAAACATTTATCTATGAGTATAGCATAATATCCTTAGTAATCACTGACTGACTTCTGTCACCAGACAGGGCATTCAGTGGTGGGATTGGGATACAAAGCTATTGGACAACAACCCATTCTGCCTGCTGACAAAATGTTGTGCTGGGGCAATGGTGACTCACTGCACGTCAGAGTGGTCAGCCAATGACTGGTCTTACTTGAGACCCATGTCATGAAAGGCAGCTCAGTCCCACCACTGTGTAGACAGACCAAAATCCTAAGGTAGAGCTAAACACAACTGACAAATAAACAAGTAAATGATAAAATAATACAATATAATATATTTGCATTTCTTCTGTATGGGTATGACATTGCAAATGTATTGTAATCAACATATTTAATTATATAAAAGGCTGCCTAAAGAATTTAGAATCATAATAAAAAAAAAATCTCATGTTTTACAATGAGACCCATGTCTGGGCTCAGACAGCTGAAATGTTCTTTTTAGCACTACAGAATACAAAGTTGCCAGTAGGTAGTCATTTACAACAGAGTTTGGTTGACAAATTACACTTTCATAGTCAGCAGGAACTGAAAAAATTCAGATGTTATTTGGTGTAATTTTCCTCAGAGGAGACCAGATGTCATGAATTCTTCCAACTTGTGACTTTGTTTTTCATTCTTTATGTTACTCTTTAGTTTTGCTTTTAAGCTTAAGAATGGACAAATACTAGTATACATTTTGTTTTAAGTTTTATTTTATTATTTTTGCCTACCCAGTATGCCTGCAAACATGTGTATACGTCTCATATAGAGGACAGACATGTTAATGAAATTTCCCTGGAGCTATGATTATAAATGGTTGTGAGCTGCCATATGTGTTCTATGACTGGGATACTCTAGAAGAGCAGCCATTGCTATTAACCACTCTAGCGCCTATTCTAAGTTTCTTAAGAAAGACAGGGGGAGGAAGAAATGAGGTAAGAAAGAGCATTATACATATACTAGAAAAATTCTGAAAACATGTAGATAAATCAAATGTCTCTTCAGGTGCAAACATACTAACTTTATTACAGCTAATGATACCAATTTTGCTAAAGCTCCTCTCTCTTCCTCAACATGTTGTTTCTGTCATTATGCAAATAACTACTGCCACAGTTTTATGAATAGGTATATAAATATTTGAGTAATACTGTTTTAGCAAAATTACTTGAGATCAAGTATTATATATAATATAATACCCTCTAACATTCTCAAAATCAAGTATAACTCATTTGTGTAGAGAATATTAAATAAATACTAACTACAAATTTAGTACATAAATTATATGATGCATTTTTTTCTTTTATAATAGGGTATTTTCTTCATTTACATTTCAAATGTTATCCACTTTCCTTGTTTCTCCTCCACAAAGAACCCTCTCCCTATCTACAGCACCCCTCCCCCTGCTCACCAACCTGCCCACTCCTGCTTCCTGGCGCTAGCATTCCCCTACACTGGGGCATAGAACCTTCATAGAACAAAGGGCCTCTCCTCCCACTGATGTCTGACTAGGCCATCCTCTGCTGCATATGCAGCTGTAGCTATGAGTCCCACCATGTGTACTCTTTGGTTGATGGTTTAGTCCCTGGGAGCTCTGGGGGTACTGGCTAGTTCATATTATTGTTCCTCCTATGGGGCTGAAAACCCGTTCAGCTCCTTAGGCCCTTTCTCTAGCTCCTCACTGATAAGTGGATATTAGCCCAGAAGCTCAGAATACCCAAGATACAGTTCACAAACCACAAGAAACTCAAAATGGAAGACCACAGTGTAGATACCTCGATCCATCTTAGAAGGGGGGAACAAAACACCCATGGAAGGAGTTACAAAGTGTGGAGGAGAGACTGAAGAAATGACCATCCAGATACTGACCCATCTTGTGATCCATCCCTTCTACAGTCACCAAACCCAGACAGTTATGGATGCCAACAAGTGATTGCTGACAGGATCCTGATATAGCTCTCTCCTGAGAGGCTCTGTCAGTGGCTGACAAATACAGAAATGTGTGCCCAGATCAATCCATTGGACTGAGCATAGGGTCCCCAATGAAGGATGCATATTTGAAATTAAAAATACTCATGCCATATCCAGAAGAGTTTCCATCTGGTTATAAGGACACATGTTCCACTATGTTCATAGCAGCCTTATTCATAATAGCCAGAAGCTGGAAAGAACCCAGATTTCCCTCAACAGAGGAATGGATACAAAAATTTTGGTATATTTACACAATGGAGTACTAATCAGCTATTAAAAACAATAAATATATGAAATTCCTAGGCAAATGGATGGATCTGGAGGCCGCCATCCTGAGTGAAGTAACCCATTCACAAAAGAACTCACATAACATGTACTCACTGATATGTTGATATTAGCCCAGAAACCTAGACTACCCAAGATACAATTTACTAAACACATGATACTCAAGAAGAAGGAAGATCAAAATGTGGACATGTCACCCCTTCCTAGAATTAAGAACAAAGCACACATTGAAAGAGTTACTGAGAGCATTTGTGAAGCTGAATCCAAAGGATGGACCCAACGACTGCGGCTGCCAGGGATCCATCCCACAATCAGTCACCAAACATAGACACTATAGCATATGCCAGCAAGATGGTGCTGAAAGGGCCCGGATATAACTGTCTCGGGGGAAAATATACCAATGCCTGGCAAACATGGAGGTGGAAGCTCAAGGTCAGCTATTAGATGGAACACAGGGTTCCCAAGGAAGAAGGAGCTAGAGAAAGTACCCAAGGAGCTGAAGGGGTCTTCAACCCTAAAGGTGGAAGAATAACCATGAACTAACTAGTACCCCCTGGGCTCATGTCTCTAGCTACATATATAGAAGAGGATGGCCTAGTTGGCCATCAGTGGGAAGAGAGGCCCCTTGGTTATGCAGACTTTATAAGCCCCAATACAGGGGAACACAGGGGCCAAGGGGTGGGAGCGGATGGGTAGGGGAACAGGGCCGGGAGGGGGGAGGGTATAGGGAACTTTCGTGATAACACTTGAAATGTAAATGAAGAAAATATCTAACAAAAGTTGAAAAAACAAAAAACAAAAAACAAAAAACAAAAAAAGAAAAAAAAATAGTGAATTTACCAGTGTTATTGCTTAGATCAAGAGTAGAATTCCCAAGGATCACTTTAATAAATTATTATTTTCTTACATTGTGAACTCAATATTTAATTTTTAAAGTCAATTGGATTGCACAATTTTATACAAATGACTCTTTTGTTTTAATAAGGACTAATTCATCTTATCTAGGCTTAACCTTAAATGTATTGAACTCTATTTATTTATACAATAATTTATATTTTTGGACTGTGATCATATATGTATGCCCATATATACATACATGCAATTGAATGCATATATATATATATATATATATATATATATATATATATATATATGCTATTCAGTTATTTAAAAAGAGTAACAAGAATTCAGATATTTATAAATAAAAATATGAAGATTTTTATGCAGGTTGAATAAATAGGTGATAGTCACATTGTGAAATAAGCACTATTAGGATAGATATGTAAAAAATTACATGAATAAAGATTTAACTTGGAAAGCTATTATACAGGCAAAAGCTTAATTTTTTTCCCAAAATATGCTGCCTAATATTTAACATTTAGATTGAAACCAGTTTTATTCATTACTGTTTGTATTAATGTATCAGTGGTTCAAAAGAAAAATATACTCTCAGAAGTTTTTTGAGTGATTATGACACCAGATCTTTTCCGGGAAATAACAGCTAATACTGCATCTAATATTCAAAGGTGACTTGAAAAAATTAAGTAAATAAAAGGGACTAGAAATTTCCATTTAGAATATCTTGCTTCTTGGTTAATATTATAGTCCAGATGGATTTTTTAAAACTATATTACATTTCTTTAAAGATTAAACTGTAGTTTCTGAATTTTAGAATAAATTATATTAGAAAAACTTAATGAAAAGATATAAAGGATGAATTCAATAATTTCTAGTAAAGTTATGGTTTTTGTCATAAAATGTGTTTCATCTTCATCTGAATTTTAGTTTCTATCTTAGTAAGATATATATATATATAATTAAACAGTCCTATTAAGCAATTTACATATATTCATATTAATGTAGTGACTTTCTTTTCTTTGTTTGTCTTTTAAGACAGCTGGTTATTTTCTTATATCTATTTTCAGTTAAAATAATGTATTTTTCAACATAATAAGTAATATCTGATTAATAGATTTTTTTCTTTATTAGATTGTAAAATATAAAACCAAACTTTATATCATTTTGTCTTTCAAAACAATTCTGTACTTTGACTTTTAAATTGCTTGAGATGCTAGTACTATGATTTTATTCATAATCAAGCCCCAACCCAGTCATATATTATATATATATTTCAAAACTAACAACATTTTTGTAACCTAGCCTATCAAAAATCTCCCATCACTTTAATACGTGATTAAGACCATAAATGGTGGAAGTTAGTGAATAATCATTGCCCTTCTTTAAACAAGAATCTTGTTTATGCATAAAATACCTGACACTTTGTTTCCACTCTTAGACATTCAGTCAGGTCTTGATTGTCATTCCCAGATAGGGCTTTGATGAAATGTGAGCTCAATGTGTTCTCTTTCTGTTCTACAATTATCATGAATAGAGCCTTCTTTCTTATTTTAACAAAAATGAGAACATCATCTTTAATAGATTCATCATTATGACCTGAAATGAACCAGTTCACAAAGTAGGCATAAAGAAAAGATTCTCTGAAAGGTGATATCTTGAAATCTAGAAGAGGAAAACATTATAAAAGAGTGATTGATCCTTGCTATATGGTGTTATGAAAGCAAGATTATGACCAAAACTCTCATCCTTATAAGGTCTTTGGTCATGCTGTTCATAGACTCAGCTGAATAAATGAATATTTCATCCAGAAAACAAGATGAAAGATCCATGGAAACATGAAGACAGGCACTTTTGACCAAAAAGGTTTTATAAAATATTGAAGCAAACAACCTTGCTTATAGAGTAAAATGTGGGCATAAATGAATGTTTACTGTAAGTTATAATTCAGTATTGCAGAATAGATTTATACTATTTCCCTGATACTGAGTCTCAAGAAAGTGAATAAAATATTAATAGGAGACATGCTGAAACTACTCTAAAGGAGCATCACTAGGGCGTAGGACACATGCACACAGGATGTCAGTTTTATAGTTATAAAAATATAGATATATCATATATTTTAATTGGAAGCTAGATAGAAGAATGCATATACTAAATACCAGATGTAACCTGTCAACAAGATTTTGGTGGAATGTGCATGCCTGGCTTACTGACTTGTAAGCAGAGGGCAAATTCTCCTGGTCTCTCTATCTTCTTTCTTCTTGGTTTTTCTCTTACTTCTCACTTTACATGGCATCATGTGGCTGAAATTAGAAGTCCAGCCTTCCTATCTCCTCTGCTGAATGACAGATTGCTCAACCCTTTATTATCCAATCTGAGATAATCAGGGAGAAATTGTTACACAACACTGGTAGAGGAGATGGTTCAATAATCATTCCAATGCTGGCCTCAGTTATGTAACCAGATCTCTGGGCACAGAAATCAGCATCTGATTACACAGTGCACAAGACCAACCCCTGACCATGTGGTAATAGAAGGAAATGAAAAATATAAAGTCTCAGTCATGAAAGAGCAGTGTAACTAAGATAACAACGACTTCCCATAAACAAAGCATTGAAGTGATGAGACAGTTACATTTAAAGCAGATGTCCATTTAGTGCTTAGACCTGTAAGGAGTTTATAAAAGAGGATTCCAAATGTAACTTGAGATTCACACACCATATTTTCACATTGCTGGAGGCTTTGAAGGAGGCTGTATTCTCCGTGCTCATCCATTATTCATCACAACAAAAGATTCTATACCAGAAAACATTACCTTCCCTTTGATCTTTTCACCTCTGGCTGTGTTAACCTAGCAGTTTTCATGCTCTTGTCTTAGGGTTCTTGGTTTTGAAACTCAAAAGAAGAATGGAGGAAAAAAGACACAGAGAAACACTCGCTCATGTCATATTGTGAGCGTGAAAGCCAGGAGAACATTGAGGAATTAGCCTATCTCTGAAGGTTCTGCAGAAATAGGTTGTGATTTCTTTGCCAGTTTTAAAAGTAACGATTTGAAGGCTTCCTACCAATGAAAGTAGTTGTGTATATTGACCTCGGGTGCAGAATCAGATTTGGAATATGATCTTACCACACTTGAATAGAGAAGATACTTTAGAAAAATGAGAATTGAATATGTAGATTTTAATAATTAATCATAGATTGATAATATCAGAAATCAACATTTACCATTAAACATCTTAGGTGCAAAGGGATGCCCACTTTCCACATCTTTGGATGTTCAGGTCTAGGTCTCCAATGACTCAGAATAGAATATATTAAGAAATATTTCTCAAATGAATATAGTTACATCATTCCCCCTGTTCTCCTCCCTGAAACTCTCACATTTATCACCCCCTTCACTCTTATTAAAATTCATGGATTATTTTCTGTAATTGCTGTGCTTGTCTTTGTGTATATTCATTCATAAATATATCAATATTACTTGTTCACCCTGAATAATGAAACTTGCATGCACATGTTTTCAGGGAAAACCATTTGGTATTAGGTAATATGATATGATATGAAGGTAGCTTCTTCCATAGTGAAGTTATCAAGTTTAACAGTTATTAGCAAAGAGCCTTATTCCAGTATGGTAATATGTTTAAGAAAGGAGGAAGTTTTTACGTAGGTATTTTGGAAGATCATTTAAAAATCTAGATAGAAGAAGCAACTTTCACATATATAAGAATGGGCCTGGAGCAGGTCCTTCATCCAAAACTTTTCTATGGAACCAAACTTGCCTGCCTTGACTATGAACTTTTGACTTTTGAGACAGTTAACATTTTGTTTGTTAAAGCTGACCAGTGTGCAGTGAATGAACAAAAGAAATAAAAAGAAGTGTATAAAAAGGATGTAACTCTTCTTAGGTATGGTGGAGGAGAAGTTTAGTACAGATATGTGGGACTGCATAGCCAAAGAAAGAGACATCTGTGCAAGTTCAGGACGATCATGACCCTGAACCATGTGGGGAGAGGGAGATGTAAAAGGGAAAGAGAACAAAGAAAAACAGCAAGCAGGCCAAGGTATAAAACCAGCAAAAATGAGGCAGGGATAGTGAAGGTAACCAGAATATCTAGCTTATATAAGGCTAAAGAATTCAGTGTAAAGGGCAAGGTCTGCTTATATGTTAGTCATGTCAGCCATTTGCTCTGGGTTTGAAATGTAACAGGCAACGCTTTGTTAAGGCATCCCCAGAAAACAAGCAGTGCTGTTGGATGCTGGGCACGGGGGAATAAAGGGAGTGGGAGAAAACCTGAATCCCACCAGAGTTCCAGTGCTCTGGGCAGGAGGACTTGGAAGATTGTCCAGTGCTTTCCATGAGGCCCTGGGTGGGTGTCTGGCTGTGGGAAGCCACTAGACTCCAGTTCCGTGGGTAGTGGACAAGGGGCAGTCTTTAAGTACCAGGTTCTCAGTCTCAGGCATCCCAGACACCACTGGACACCTTAGAAGAGCTGAGAACAAATGGGAGTCCCAGAGGCAGCTCAGGGCAGCTTGGTCATCCACAGGAAAAAAAGAAAAATCAAATCAAACCAATATATATATATATATATATATATATATATATATATATATATGTATATGTATATATAGTCTGAGCATGGTGTCACAGGAGACTGAGAGAGCATTGAGAATTTGAACAAAAATGAGCTACATAATGAAACTTAGATAAGTCTAGATGATATAGTGATACCTTGAATAGGATAGAAAAATACAAAAATTTTTAAAAAATATATTTATTTGCAAACATTTCCTTACTCTTTTGTGTCCTGCTTATCTATGTACTGACAAAAAATGGAAGTACAATAAGTAAAATAAAAAGAACTTTAAAACTATTTACCATCAAAACAATTAAATAAATGAGTAAATAAATGTAACATAACAAAAGAAATGCTTTATTGAAGAAAAAGGGAATGAGGTGTACTATTAACCTTTACCATCTGTATCCAACTTTGTAATTTGTACACATCACAGATATCACACATAAAATGCTTTCGTAAAGGCAGTTCTACTGATAACATCACTTTTTAACTTAGCACCTTCACAGATATTTCCCACAATATTCTTTTGTATTTAGAGTTCTTTAGTATATATTTGTATTCATTTTGGCTTGGAAATTATGGTAGACTCCAGGTATATTTAATTGATTGATCTTTCCTGAATTTATTTTCTGTTTATAAAATGATGATCCAATCTCCACAAGTTGCTATCACTATATCGAAATGAAACCTTTCTAAATGTTATTGAATACTATCACTTGTTTTAGAACGTTATATATCATTGAGGAAGCCATAACTGAAAGATTTTAGGTATTCTTATTTTTTCATAACCTTAAAGTTACTGAATATCAAAAAACATTTTCAAACATTTCATCTGTGTTAATTTATAAATATAAAATAATTTTTATTTACTTAAAGGTAAATGATTTTAGGTAGACATGTTACCACGAGCCCTTTAGCACAGAATTTCAGAGACAGAACCTATTGGATATCTGTGTTCATGTCTAGCTTGGTCTTCTTAGGAAGATCTAGGATAGCAAGAGCTATATAATGAGATACTGGGTGAAAAATAAACAAAATAAGGCAAAACAACAATTACAAACCCCAGAAAATTAATAATTTAATTTTGGTCCATACTTTTAAAATTTAAGTTGATGATATTCAAAACATTACCATGTCAGAAATTTTTAGTTACATATTTGGATTTCAAAGAAAACAAAAATGGGCTTTATAGTAATTTTCTTGTCTGACTGATCATTGAAGAAGAGCATGGAAAGAAACCTGGACCCAAAGGGATGGAGAAATAAAGGCATGGTGCTAGCAGGGAACAAAGTTTTTTCTCTTATGTGTTAACAGGTGTGTATGGTAACTAATGTCAATAGCATTGTATTATTTGACCAGTAAAAGCATTAATACATTTAGAACCTTACACAACCAATACCATGTCTGGTATCTTGATAGTTTTAACTACAGTTTTTATTTCTTTTTTGCTTTTACATTTCTTCTGCCACCATTCTTGCTCTATCTATTTCTATATTTATATATACACAAATATTATTAGTAACTAAGTTACTTATTTGGCTGATTGTTCTATTAAAATATTTATTTTATTTATTATATTGGGTTGTATCACTATCAACTATAATTTGAAAGACTGTAATTTATTCCTCCATACATTGGTTCTGATTGAAATGTCTTGTTTCTATTATTTTCAAAGTCAGATACTTCTCCATTCATTCAGAAAATACAAAACCACTGTTTCTGAGGTTTTAGTCTTTTTCTTTTTCTTTTATTACATAATAATATGCATATATATGTAAAGTATTAATTTCGAATTTACAGTAGTATGAAGTATGTCTCAGTTGAAATTAGTTTTAAATGTATAGTATTTAAGAGTTTTAATTATTGGAATCTTATATTCTCATTTAAAGGATATGTGTTATATAAGGGATAAGTATGACAATTTAAAAAGATACAATGAAGCTCTTCATAATCTAACAAAGTAAACAATTAAGAGATACACAAATCAGAAAATTAATTTGGTGTCTTAATATGATACTGTGTATTTTAAGAGATAAAATTTACATAGCTTATAGTTAATTATTCCCTCACTCACAAAGAGTACCCATTGTTCTAGAAAACTCTTAGAGACACTTGGGCTCTAATTGTGTTTCTCAGAGTACAGTTTAACCTCAGACAATCATTATGGCAATAAAGTTAATGATCTCATTAAAAACACACCAACATATTTATAGGGCTGTTAACTGGATATATTTATTCAAGGTCCATGAAAGACAGAAGATTTTAATAGGTAGAAATAAAATAGTGGGTATTTTTGTCATTTTAAAATATTTTAAATCTCAATTAAGCATGATTAATTACAATGGGAAATAATGAAAAGTATATTGAAGAGGTTTTGAAAATCACTTTCAATATAATAATTTTAATTTAACATGTAAAGTATTATTGATATATGTTCATAATTAATTTAAAAACCACCGAGCTTTCTAAGAAGAAAATACATAATTAAAAAGCTTGGTTTTTATTCATTTTAGAAAAGTATTCTTACTTTAAAAATTTTTCTTTTATATATTTTTTTGTCTTTTTAAAACAGGGATTCTCTGTATAGCCCTGGCTGTCCTGGAACTCACTCTTTAGACAAGGCTGGCCTCTAACTCAGAAAACTGCCTGCCTCTGCCTCCCAAGGGCTGGAATTAAACGTGTGTTTCACCACTGCCTGGCATATTCTTACTGCCTGGCATAATGTAGATTTATGTGTTTACAATTATAGATTCTAAAATTAAATTTTTTGACAGATGTGTCTGCATGTTTGTACAGACAGGTGAGTAAAACTAATGAACACTGGTTCCCTGTTTCTCCTATATGTGTCCTGGCAATCAAACACAGTGTAAATCAGGCGTGTTGGCACAAGCCTTTAATCCCTGCACTTGGGATGCAGAGGCAGGCAGATTTCTGAGTTCAAGGCCAGCCTGGACTACAGAATGAGTTCCAGGACAGCCAGGGCTACACAGAGAAACCCTGTCTCAAGAACAAAACAAAACAAAACAAAAAAGAGAGAAGAAAAGAAAAGAAAAAGTAAGCAAACAAACAAACAAAGTGTTTGGAAGCAAATGATATTACTTGCTGTCTTAGTCAGGGTTTCCATTCCTGCATAAAACATCATGACCACGAAGCAAATTGGGGAGAAAAGGGTTTATTCGGCTTATACTTCCATACTGCTGTTCATCACCAAGGAAGTCAGGACTGAAATTCAAGCAGGTTAGGAAGTATTAGCTGATGCAAAGGCCATGGAAGGATGTTCTTTACTGGCTTGCTTACCCTCACTTGCTCAGCCTGCTCTCTTATAGAACCAAGACTACCAGTTCAGAGATGGCACCACCCACAAGGGGACCTGCCCCCTTGATCACTAATTGAGAAAATGCCTTACAGCTGGATCTCATGGAGGCATTTTCCCAACTGAAGCTCCTTTCTGTGATAACTCCAGCCTGTGTCAAGTTGACACAAAACTAGCCAGTACACCTGCTAAACCTATGTGATGGCAATAACATATGATCACCTTCCATGTATCGCCTTAGTAGAATTTAATATCAGCTCTTAACACATAGATAACATTAAACAGACTAATACAGCACTTTCATGTTTTTTGAGAAATTTCCATATTGCTTTCTACAATGAGGAATTCTTACAGCAAAACAATTCCCCTTTTTTGGAATATTTAGAAGAATTTATTATTTAATTTTTAATTTTGATTTTGAAAATAGATTCTTCTCTTATACAGTACATCCTAAACCATACTAAACCATAGTTTTCCATCCCCCAGACTCTCTCACCTCTCCACACCTACTGTCTCCCAGATATACTCCATCTCCATTTCTCTTCAGAAAAGAATAGGCCTCCAAGAGAAAAAAACAACATGACAAAAACAAGACACAATAAGGCAAAGCCAAAAGCCCTTATATTGAGGCTGTAAAGGGCAACACAGTAGGAAAAAAGGGGTCCCAGGCACAGGCAAATAATCAAAAACAAATGCCTTTTCCACTGTTATGATTCACCCCAAACACCAAACTACCAGCCTTATACATGCAGAGAGGACCAAGTCTGTGAGCCTCCATTAGCCCTGAATCTACTAAGCTCACAGAGAATGAGGTGGAAAGGCTGTTAATTAATTTCTTAAATGTATGCTATTAAAATATAGTCTTGTCATTTCCTCTTGCTTTTTCTCCTTCCACACTTTTCCCTGTACCCATTTTTAGTCTTTCAAATGAATCTTTATTTCTCAATTGCTATATTCACTATAATTTCTATATTTCAAATTATTCTATATTACTTTGTTTATATACATATATTATAATATGTATAATATTACTTAAGAGTATATATATTACTTGGAATGATATATTTCTAAGTATATAACTACACTTGCTCAACATGTATTATATATCATATTACATATATGATTGCAGGCTGATGACTTGATATTAGTTAATTAATTTGCAGTCTCTTCCTTGGGTAGGAATATTTCTGCCACTGATTTTTAGTAACTGTGTCACTCTGTCTAGGATTGGGCCTCCATGAGCTTTGTTCCTTTCATGTTAGCATGTTTATTTGTGTTACTCTGGCTCAGGACCAGTGTAAGCTGCCATGCTAATGGGAATTCATTACTTCAGCCTCTCGTCCCCGACATTTATAGGATACAAAATTTAGTAGCAAACTCTTGGTTTTCCTGACTCTTCCAATCTTTCTACATACTTTTCTGAAAGGATCACTGAGCCTTAGGTACAATAGTTGTAAGCTATATGTATCAGTTGGGACTTGAAACCACAAATCAATTGTACTTGAGATTTTTTAAATTCTTTTTTTTCATTTTTAGTTGACAAATTATATTTTCATACAATATATTCTCATCATGTTTTCCTGTCCCACTATTCCTCCTTCCCAACTTCAGAACACTTCAACTCCATACTTCTTTAAAGACACACAAAATTATAAATAAAAAGTAAATAAAAACAATAAGAAACACCCCCTCCACCACACAACAGAAACAGAAATAACAATTTATAAGTAAAGACCAAAAACACCAAACCACTCAAACATTCCTTGAAAAATAAAACTGGTTTGCCTTCCTTCAACAGTCATTCACACCTTATACTTCCTCATCTGGGATGGGGCCTTGGTAAATTTATCCCACCAATGAGTATAGGTTGGTTAAATAAGTCCAATCTACAGGTCTTATGGATGGTGCTATAATGTTGAGAAATCCCTAGAAAAGTTCTATCCAGTAAAATTCATCTTCTAGCAGTTGTCCAGATTTCAAGCTCTTTTACTCTTTCTATTCCTTCTTCTACAAAATTACCTGAGCCTTAAATGTTGGGCATGTGTTATATATGTCCCATTTCAATCTGTGTCCCTACAACTTATTCTTTGCCTTTCAACCAGTTGTGGATTTTCTGTGATGGTCTCCATCTACTCCAAAAAAAAATGTTTTTTCAATAATTAGTATGAGCTACACTTACTTGTGAGTATTTGGATAAATATTTAGAATGCAGATATAACAGTCTGATCCATTTAGTCAGTGTGATATAACTGGCTGTATATAGACTTTTGTGAAGGTAGGTCACTTAGTTGTGTCCAGAATAGTTGTCTGATTTCTCCTCTCTTCTCAGGTACATTTGCTGGCCAATCTACTCAGAGTAAGTTTCTTAAGTATTCCCTGGGACCATGAGAAATTTTGGGATGACTCATGTCTGCCTCACATTGCTAATTTGACTGAAAATAGCTTCCTGGCTGTTTCATAATAGGAGGTGGACAGGGTTGTTAAATTCACATTCTAATGTAGGAGATTTCTTGAGAAGGGTTAGTTTTGGCTGGAAATTTCCTCTGAGGCAATGCAGCACTGAGCAAATGTAACTCTTCAGAATGGGCTCAGGTCTTCTGAGTTTCAATTTTTGCAGGCCACAGATGTTTCAGTTTTTCATGACAAGTGAGGAAACTACTGGTTGACATCCCACCTGCTGTTTCCACTGATCACTTCCCTCTTGATTCAAGGTTAGTCCTGAGGCACAGAAGTGTAGCACTGTATTTTTTTCTGTATAACTTTCTCAGGTCTCTTTACATTCTACAGTGTTCACAGTACATGTGTTAGACCTCTGTCTCAACCTCACCAGTGAATTGTTTATTACATCTTATTTGGTCTGAAGTCACACAGAGAAAATAACCATGTATGCACTAGTGATCCATCTTATTCAAATCTACCATCACATTTTTCTAAAGTCCAGATCAATTAGCCACAAGTATTACAATGAAATTATCAATAGTTGGCTAGTTATCCAAACTGTCCAAAGTCTCTCTTGAAATAATATTTTATTATAAGTATGACTTTGTTATAAGTAAGACCACTGTTACTGGATTTCTTCCAAATCTGTGTGAAAATCCAAACTTCCTATAGTTCTGAAGATAGACATTAAAATCCAGTTTTGGTAATGCCAACACATTAAAATGAACTAATTAGGGAGGATCTTAGTCTAATATAAATGTTATTTTTGAAGAGAAGATGAAGATATACAGAAACAAGATGATTAGGTGACAAAATACAGAAATTTGACTAGTGATATCTGTGAGGCAAGGAGTTAGAATTGCCAACAAACCATCAGGATATAAGAGAAGATGGGTACTGAGACACCCTTCTAAGATTTAAAGGGACCATAGCCCTTCTTACAAATTGATTTTAGATTAATGACATTCAAAACTATGTGAAAAATAAATTCCTTTACCAAGTGCCATAAATTTTGGGATTCTTTGTTATGGTAGACACAACTAAAATAGGCCAGGGGTATCAGTGATGCATATGCTGCCAATTTTAGTAGCCCTTGCTTTGAAAGAACAATAATACAGCTCCACTTGAATTATATTGCAGTTTGGTGTTTTAGAACAAACATCCATGCCGGCAGTTTCTAAGTGCTTAATGGGGGTCTCAGTTTCTTTAGGAAATGAATTTACTTCATATCCCACCTTATACCTATTTTTAAAAGAGAAAGACGTGAACACAAGTTATTTGTCTACTCAGAAGGCCTAGGAGAATCTAACCAATCAGAGTGCATATAACTACAGAAACATGTGTCTTGAGCTAAAGAAAATATGTCAGTCTTTCACCTAAATTTTGTATCAGATTTGAATCTTGCATGAGCTAATCATTTCATACAGTACATTGCATTCATGTGATTTATTTTTGTAATTTTCAAAATCTACAGACACCATACTCAAATGTTTTTTTTTTCCTAATTCTCAGAGGACTTACACACACACTTGCAAATTTCATTACATTAGAACACATTATAGACTGTGATATTTCATATATATTCTAAAATACACCATAATTCTGTCATAGATATCTCAGAATGTAGACAGTTTAGTGAATAAATATACACTCAGCAAAACCAGAGTTTCATAGGACTGAGAAAAATCTCAACATTTTGTTCATTACTATGTAAAAAAGTTTATCCATGTTATCTTACCAAAGCTGCTTAATTCTCTAGAGTTTTGTAAGATTGGGTTTTTATACATATGAATTCTTAAAGCTTGATTACATATTTATATTCATAAGGCTTTATTATATAAGGCCATTAATAATGGATACTAAGAACATATTTGTTTTGAATTATTTTATGGAATCTGCTGTTTTCTAGGTTTTTTTTATTTATATTTGAGTTATTGTATTTCTTTTGAAAAAAATTATTTTACAGTGGAGTGGTTCTGTAAATCACAAACCAAATAATTACACTTGATTCAAGCATGTTGTTAATTTAAAATCCACTGTGATGTGTTTATAGAATAGGAATTTACAATCAACGCTATGCAGCTGTTTGGTTCTACACACAGTTAATTATTGTGCATTAACAAGTAAGTTTTCCACTATGCTGTGCCAAATTTTGTAACTTCATTGATGGCTATTTACCACTTAAAATCCTTTTAAAATGTCTTTTATTTTTTCAACTTGGCTTTCATAAAATTTCTGTTCACAATTTTCTTTAATTGCAGATTTTGCTTTTTTAAAATTTTGTTTACAGACCATCAAAACTGTGAAACTTTTGCTTCAGTATCTTGATTTGCAAAAGCATTTATCTATTCATTGCTTATATATTATATAGTCTTACTCATTTCAAGCCTTTTGTACCTCAAAATATTAGTGTAAAATACATAAATTATCTACCTGTATAATTTTCTTCCATCAACCATATTTTAAAATAATATACCATTGTTTGCCTTTCCTTCAGATCATTCTGAAACATTTGTTGCAATTGAGCATCAAATTTGTAAACATTGACTTTTAGAATTTTGGATTCAACACCTTTGATTGCTAATTGTTTTCCAGGTAATAAGGCTGGTGACATTTCTGAATATTTTCCAAACTTCTTAGGTTGTAATGTGCTTACCATTATTTATATATATTATTTTAGTTTTATAATGTCTTTTTTTAAATCACCATTATTATTTCTGTGGATTTGTTTATTAAATGTATTACTATTAACCAGAATTAGGGTAGGAAAGTTCTGTTCTCACTATTCATTCTGTAAAGCCATACCTCCAGGCCTGATGTGTGAGTCTGAGAAGGATGAGCATTTATGAGGTGGTTTGGTTTAGATTAAACTATGGCCACACTCTCAATTTGTCTGTACCAATTAGAACATCAAGGACTTAGCTGTATAATTTAACAGGCAAGAAGAATTCCTGCAATGCCTATAAAGTCTACTGGCCACTTGGTGTTGAATTTACCGCATCCAGAACTAGAGAGATATCAAGACACTCTCTCACATTATTTCATTCTAAGAAGCCTAGGGCACAATATGAGGTCTTTCTACAGAGTATTTTTTTCTCTCTTTTGTAGAAATCTCTGTAGTATTGCCTAACGATGAAGGACAGCTTTAAGAGGAACACATTTGTACAACAAAAGAACTCGGGTGTCTGTTTTGTATAGAAATCTTTTTTTATAATGAAAATTGAGCTAGAAAGCTAATTAAAGTGATTGATTTCTAATAACTGAAATAAAAGAAAATTCAAAACCCTTTTACTTCATGGACAATATGTGTCAGTGAATAAATAGCAGGCTTTTGGAAATAAGTTCCTAGAAATATACTTTTTTTTAAATACTGAGTATGTATTTAACCTTTTCTAAATAGTTGTACAACTATATAATTAACATTTGTTCTATATATTTCTTATATATTCATATCAAAATAAATATATTGTTTTTCAGTTTACATGGTAGCTATAAATTATCCACTGATTAAGAAACATCAGTAATAAAAATTTTAATAAAATATGAATTTTTGATTACCTAAAAATATTTTTTAACTAATGTATTATTCTCTGAACTTCCTTAGTGAATACAATGTACCACACTCACTTCTTAATTGTCCTCTAATTTTCCAGCCCATCTAGTCAAATGCCTGTTATTTTTTAAAGCTTACTGAATCAAATTTTGCTGCCCATATGCACATGGATGTGTAATCATCCACTAGAATCCCACCACTCATCCACCACCCACCCTCACCCCCAACCTCCAACGTAACTCTTTCTCCAACCAAAGCCATCAAGTGTCAGTATCTCCTGAACGAGAGATGTGCCTCACATGAAAGGCCCTCCCCTTCATGTTGGAATTTTTTAATCGGCTTGATTTTGTGCAGACTTTGTGAAGGTAACTGCTGCTGTGAGCTCAATTTTGTAACTGTCACCCCATGTCCAGAGTCCAGCATTTCACAGTGTCCTCTTCGTTTTCTGGCTCATATGTTCCTTCCGGTTCTTCTTCTTTGATATGTCCTGAGTCTTGGGTAGGGTGTTAATATAGATGTCACATATACTTTTTAGCACTCTTAACTCATTGTTCTTATCACATTAAGTAGTTTGGAGTCTTTGCATTAACCACTACTCACTGTCAAAGCAGATTCTCTGACAAAGGTAGAAAAAAAGGCACAAACATATGTTATAAATATAAATATTTAAAAGGGAGTTTAATATGACTATTTAAAAATAATACTTCAATTCTGTGAATGGCCCTAGAGCTTTAACAAATCACATATCAATGTCAAGAAAATAAGTTTGATTTCAATACCCAATTCAATCCAAAAGATATGCCATTTAGAATAATTTCAAAACAAAATTGTAAAGGAAACAAAAACATCACAGGACAATCAGATTTATAAAGATGTCATATGAATAGGTCACTACTAAGTAAACTATTGATAAACCACTTAAAATGCAACATATTAGAGAGTTATTGGTTAACCTTTATAACCCCTATTAAGAATGAACTTTCTCATTGTTTTTCCAATGTAATATGATCATTATGAAAACTATATAGACACAAGCAACAAAAATGTACTTTGCAAATTTTATTATGTGCATACATACACACACACACACACACACACACACACAGTAACCTAGAAATAATAAAAAAGAGGTTATCAATTTGAGTCAGGAATTCTGAAATAGGTTAGAGCGAAGATAACTGGAAGGAGCTGTGTATGGAAAGAGGAACTCTGAAATTACAAATCTGTGATATTTTTACATGAGTGAAAAGTTCAGGGTAGCTATTTATGTAAACTAACAAAAAGCTAAGTCATTGATTGTAAGGAAGGACAAAGTATAACAGCAGGAGTTCATTTATAAATATATGTTCAAAACTCTGTTATATCTGTCACTACAGTTTTTCAGTAAATAATTTGAATTGTTCTCTCAGGGACAGAGTGGTAGTTTACATCCTAATACATGATTGTTAAGAATGTCTGTGCTCAGTTACAGACAAAGAATAGATATGACATTTCTGGTCCAGAATATTTTTTCAATAATAATTTTACTGCTGAAACAAAATCATTCCTCTATCAGAGAAAGAAAAAGGCAGAAATTATAGTTCTTTGCTATTGGGACCACATGGAAAGGAATTTTAACCCAAATACTATCTGGTATATAATAGAAACAAGGGAAAAGATAAGGCTTTGCATTGATAAGCCACTAAGCCCATGATAACATTTGTTATCACAGCAGGACCCAGGATATCTTAAATGATATAAGGATAACCAAGTGTAGTCCCCTGATAAAAACATAAGACTAATAGGAACAACAACAGAGGATGAATTATGTCAGGGAACTGAATGTTCCATATTCTTTATAGATATACAGTCTGTTTTAAACCCTATAATATGTTGATATTATCACTCTTTTGAACAAAAATGTTTATTGTGTGACAATAAATTAACTTTACATGAAATCTCAAATATTACATCTGTTTTCAGAAAGGTAGAATATTGGAGATTTGAATTATGTCTTATTATTATAGAATCTAATTTGCTATATAATTTTTATAAAAGTTTTAATTGATTTATTTTAATATATAGACAGATAATGGTGAAAACAATTTAATGTTCTTATTTTATTTGGATAATGTTACATATTAATCTTTAAATGACCTACATATTCACTTTTATGAGTGCAATGAGATCAAGTTTACCCTGATCTCATTGCATATCTACAATATTTTGGCACAAAACAGATGCAAGGATGTCTAGATGTAGACGTGAAAATGTACTTAATAAAGCCATGTAAGCCTTAATAATGAATATAATAATAATAATAATAATAATAATAATAATAATAATAATAATAACATATAAACTCTATGTCTTTGACTTGATAAATAGCAGAACAAGGGTTTCTGATGTCAGGATGGAGAAGAGTTCTTAACAGAATGAAGGTGGAAGATTCACTTAGGCCATGGTGATTTTAAGACTTTAAGACCTTATCCATGTACGTATTTTAAATATAAATGTAAACCAGAAAGTTATGTGTGGCAAGGCCATTCTCTCTAAATAGAAAAGAAAAGATAAGATAAGATAAGATAAGATAAGATAAGATAAGATAAGATAAGATGCAGACTTTAAAGGTCATTTAGCTTGGAAGACTTAAAAATAATAATAATAATCATATGGAGTGTTTTTGAAAGTTACTATTATTTATTTATTTATTTATTCATTCATTTATTTATTTTACACTCCAGATTTTATTCCCCTCCCAGTCCACTCTCTGACTGTTCCACATCCCACACCTCCTCCCTGCCCCCACCTCCATATCCACATTTATGTCTCCACCACCCAATCCCCATCCCACCAGACCCTAAACTCCCTGGGGCCTCCAGTCCCTTGAGGATTAGGTGCATCTTCTCTGACTTAACACAGACCTAGAAGTCTTCTGCTGTATATGTGTTGAGGGCCTCATATCAGCTGGTGTGTGCTGTCTGGTTGGTGGTCCAGGATTTGAGAGATCTCGGGGATCCAGGTTAATTGAGACTGCTGGTTATCCTACAGGGCTGCCCTCCTCCTCAGCTTCTCCCAGTCTTTCCCTAATTCAACCACAGGGGTCATCAGCTTCTGTCCACTGGTTGGGTGCAAATATCTGCATCTAATTCTTTCACCTGCTTTTGTGTCTTCTGGAAGTCAGTCATGCTAGGTCCCTTTCTGTGAACTCTCCATAGCCACAGCGATAGTGTCAGGCCTTGGGACCTCCCTTGAGCTGAATCCCAACTTGGGCCTGTCATTGGATATTCTTTTCCTCAAGATCCTCTCCATTTCCACCTCTGCAGTTCTTTCAGACAGGAACAAAGCATCATAAAAAATTAAATTAAAATTTTGAGAGAAGAGAGAAAAGAAGGTACAGAAATAAGCCATTAAATATCTTAATAAGTATCTTAATGAGATACTTATTAAGCATACAAAGACCATTCTATTTTCACAATAATATATATTATAACTTTATTGCTTTAAATATAGCAGCTTTATAGAAAATTTTAAATATATAGGGTATCTCTAATACAAATGATAAGCAAGTAATGGACAATAAAATAAAATTGCAAAAGTGTATCATGAGCAGAAACAAATAGTTGGGAGGGGAAGCTTTATATGGAATTCTGACATTCTCTCTAGTGTGCATTGTCAATATATTACTTTTGTAGAAGCAACATGGCTTATCATGTTTCCTTCTGTACATTAAAGATGTAGTTCATAAAGATGTAGTCTTGATATTTTGCCAATATAGGTTTTTTTTTTTTTTTCTTCATTGATATGCAGGATGGCCTGGAGTGCAGTATTAACACATTCAGGTTTGGGGGGTCTCATTTGAATCTCAAAATATCATTTCATTTTAAATTTATTCTCCTGATACATGTTTAATCTCAAAGATATAAGTAATTTAAGAATATGAATTCTATGATTTTAAGTTAAGAATCCATGGATATATTAAAAAAAAAAATTCCTTTAGGCAAAGATACACATTATCAGTGAAAATTATGATCGTATTACAGGTGCCTCAAGTTAACATAGATGTAACTATCAAACAGAAGAATTTGAAATAATTCAAGATCAGCATAAGTTCTTTTCCAAAAAATAAATTAGGTTTAGTGGATATGATCCCAAAGAGGGTTCTCACACTTCTTTCTTAACAAAGAGTTCAAGGTATAAGAATCCAAAGTACTAAAGATTTCATTCACACAAAAAAGTCTCAGTGAGTATATGTGTGTGTGTGTGTGTGTGTGTGTGTGTGTGTGTGTGTGTGTGTGTGTTCCACCAGTAGATGACGCCTACAAATTAAACTCAACAGTTCTTTTTTGTCTCATAATGCTTTGTACATGTTTTACATTACTGGTCTTTGTTTATGTATTATGATTTTTTTGTTTTGTGCTTTTACCTAGTGTTTGTGTGTGTATGCTCTGTGTGTCTATGTTCTATTTGTCGGTCTGTCTGAATATGTATGTTTCCCATACTATTTTTCTCTTTCCTTCATTTCATTTTCATTATATATGCCATTTGTTTTCAAAAAAAAGAGAAAAAGAGCAGAATGCATAGAATTTTGGAGGACTGTTGTGGGGGGTGGAACAGATCTAAGAGGAAATGAAAAAGGAGAGACCATGATTATGATATATTATATAAAAATATATTTCCTATTTATAAAGCATCTCCTCCAAAATAATTCATTCACATTTTTATGAAAGCATGTCACATTTGTAATTAAGTGTAATTCAGAATGTAATATTCTGATCAAAATATTTATTTCTTATCAAATTTTATGCTGTATTTCACTGGGAAATCTTACCATAACTGAAAAATCAAACTTAGTGTATCTCTACACAAGCTAACAATATATTTGATGTGTTTGTAGTAGCTGACTAGAATTCTTTGATGCATTTCATACATTTTTAACATTTTAAATCTTTCATTTTAAATTCATGTCTTATTTTTATTACATGATGATACTTAAGGTGCATAAGCATTCATTTTGTGTAGTAACACAATTGACATATGTTCAACTGATGCCTCATGAACAATATAATAAAACTTTTACCTGTATGTTACTTCAGATGCTAGTATTCAATAGCAACAAAATTCTTACATAGTATTTGAAGATACTATAGGAAATACCCTAAAATATGAAGGAATTATAGGTTGTTTGAATCCAGGATCACCCTCTTTTATTCTAGTAAAAAATAGTCAAATACTATTTTTAGACGTTTTTCTTTTTTCTGTTTTATTCAATAATAACTCAAACTGTAGAATCAAAATGAGAGAAAATATAATTTTATTGTTCAGGAAATTTAAACAAGCTAATAATTAAAGTTCTTGCTATGAATTATACAAATTGCACAATTTATTAAATAATGGTATTTTGATTGCTTATATTTAACTTTATATATATTGAATGTCCTTTAGGGATATATTTATTATTATTATTATTATTATTATTATTATTATTATTATTTCTCAACTGTGCTTATATTTATATTTTTAGTGCACTGAGTGTTATTTTATAATGGAAAATAGAGTAGGACATACACAATATAATTTTTAAACTTTTTGATTTATTATTTTCTTTGTTTTGAAATGACAAAGACTGGAAGTGATGAACATGGCCTTTACAATTCAACAACATGCATAGTCTTGACCTTTTAATGGATGATGAAATCTATTCTTTGTCACTACCCCACTTGATATTTGATCTTTCTCTCAGTCTTAGATTTGCAAAGTGAAATGATGTTAGTCATCTGTCAGGTTTCTTATATGTTCACTGACAGCTTATATTGCTATGAGTTTGTTGCTGAGGTTGACATGATTCTTCCTTTTGATTGTCTGAATCTCCTTTTTTTTATATTTATTTATTTATTTATTTATTTATTTATTTATTTTTGTTTTTTCAAGACAGGGTTTCTCTGTGTAGCCCTGGCTGTCCTGGAACTCACTTTGTAGACCAGGCTGGCCTCGAACTCAGAAATCTGCCTATCTCTGCCTCCCGAGTGCTGGGATTGAATCTCCTTTTATTTTTCATTTTTGCTTCCTCTTCACCTTGCCAGGAACAAGAAAGAGAATTATATAATTAAGAGTTTTGGGGACTAACTAAATACAGCAATGATTTTGGAGGGGGGGGGAGAAAAAGAAATTGTAGTGCATTTTACATTTAGTAGGCTACTCAGTTGGAATTAGGGCTTTCATACAAAAATTGTGCTATCATCTTCTACTTAAGTTCAGCAATATAAAGGTATTAGCATTGCTTTGCAAAGCACACAAAATAGGGTGCACATTGGCAAATATACTTGCTATGCCCAAGAAAGTATCTACTATCAACATATATTAACCTAAATGTGAGTAGATAAAACACTTTACTTCATTTAGTTCATTATGGATCATCAAATGTAAAGGACAGCTTCTGTGTATCGAGACAAATCCATGCTTCTCTTAACATGGAGGATGCAGTGAAGCTCTTGGATGTAAACTAAAGCAATTCAAGGTAAGAGTTAAAAGTCTCTAGCTGCATATGTAACAGAAAATGGCCTAGTTGGCCATCATTGGGAAGAGAGGCTCCTTGGTTTTGCAAACTATATATCCCAGTACAGGGGAATGCCAGGGCCAAAAAGTGGGAGTGGGTGGGTAGGGGAGCAGGGCAGGGGGATGGTAGAGGGAACTTTTGGGATAGCATTTGAAATGTAAATAAAGAAAATAATTTTTTAAAAAAGAGTTAGGATTGCTGTTCATCACATACAATGCACAGAGGATACTTGAATGGACTCAGAGCACTTGTCCAGGATTTCTCCGAACAATGAGTTGATGACTGTTCTCAAAGGGGCTTTTAAAAAATGGAAAGACTATAATATTAGTGGGAGGATGCCCAAAAATAGGGAAACCATGTTAGATGTATGTAATCACATGATAAGAGTTTAAAAGAATTGGTTATAAATAGAAGGTGGTTTGTTGAAATACATATCTACCATTGTCGAAGCAAATATAAGTAAGGTATTCAAGGTAAAGTAGAATAGAGAAGGAAGTTAATAAGTTTTGATACAAAGAAATCCTAAAAAAATAATAATAACTAGCTTTGATTTATAGCCAGTTCAGCTTGCTAATATGCTAAGTGACCAGGAAAGCACTATCTAAAGGAAGCCTTGACTCTATTTCACACTTAGTTTTCAATAGCCTTAAGCTCCTTACCAGCTATTGCTGGATATGGTAAGAGAAATTGGAACATCTGAAGGAGTGTTGTATATCAAATAAGTTGTTAGTGGAGAGAGCTAAAGGTATGGTTCATGCCTCAAACACTCTCTGGGGTAAGCATGGGTTCCTGAATTCAAAAGCACAGAAAATATGACAATGAATCTGGGCATGTTATCACCTCTTTATGAGGCAAGATCTCCTAAAGCGAAGAAGGATGGGGCTTATATATGTTCCCTGGAACATCCAAAGACAGCTAACCTGGCTTACACAGCAGTAAACACAATACTTCCAGAATGTGAGAACTTAAACATGAGTTTGCACACTGACTTCCACACACGTGCCCAGGTACATGCACACCCATTCTTAACAATATATGTGGGCATACAGTTATATCATATACCTATTCCTTATATTCCTCAGAACATACATGTTCAAGTTCACGTACAAACACACAAACACAAACACACACAAAGGGACACATAAAAGAAGTATTATTAATCATTTACTATACAATAAAGAATGATATTTTCGACTAAAATATAAGCTGTCTAAGTATGACTAAAATATACCTCTTGTATAATGCAGGTAGACATTTAAAGTTATAAATTATATAAGGAGAAGGAAACTGTAATTTTCCAGAACTGACATATTTGGAAAATATAACAATGAACAAGGGACACAAAAATTTTTGATAGTATTTGTTTGCTGCTTGCTCGTCACATATCTTGATTTATTTAATTATATTTATTGATCAATAAGTCATTTAATTTCTTAATTTGACCATTATTATTGAATGTAAAATCTCATTTAACATAAAAATCATGTTTCAAAATTATCTTTGTGTTTGGGGAAGTTTTGTATGATCACCTCCCCACATTGCCATCTTCAGTCACAGGGGAAGTTTGTGATACTTCCTTTCAATTGATTCATATTCATTCTGTGTTATAGGGAGGAGGAATCTCAGAAGTGTTTTGTGTCATAGAGGAAATAGGCCTTCTTGTCTAGTAATTTCGAAGTTAACAACCATTTTCTACATTTAAAGGAATAGTGTTAATGCTGGGGCCTGCCTTGTCTTAGGGGAATGAGCTGAGGAGGGAAAGTCTTGGGCCAAAGCCAACTGACTGATGACAAGGTCTTGTATCTGTCTCTAACTGCATGGTGTGCTATTAGCTGATGGCTTCTGGAGGCTTAACACTCTCTTGCTTATTCTTTGGCTGGAAACTGCTTGTCTTGGCGATTAACACCTAGCAGCAGGGAATTAGGTAAAGGATTTATTGCTAGGGCTTCCTTCTCTGTCCACAGTAAGAACACTCTCAGCTGGCTAGGCTGATTAACACTTTGTGATCCAGAGAGAAAGGAAAGGAAAAGAATTAAAATCCTTTACACAGGTAAGCATACACAGAAACACATACATTTATATCTAGTCTTAGTCAATGGGCTACTCCAAGGAAGTCCACCCACCTGCGAGGCTTAATCATTCCTAGATGGCCCCTGATGTGAATTAAAAGGTGTAGCTTCTATTTATTAATATTAATTTTCCAAAAAGAAAACAAGAATTGTGAGTATGATCTGTATATTATATAAGTAATTTTATTTGAAATACAATTTTCATCTGCTGCTATAAACAGAGATTAAGATTTTTGTCATTGCATTAGAGATGAAATAATATTTAGAAAATCATGAATTACTCTTCAAAAAATAAAATAATTCTATTATTTTTTACACAACTGTCATGACTCTGCAATGCTCAGATGGCATATTCATTTCCATTATGACAGCTTACACCCTCAGGACAAAACATGTTTTAAGATTGTCTCTTTCTTCATTTAAAATTCTTTACCTACTGAAAGAGAGATTTGGTGGCATTCAGAAGTGTTTAATTAATACTCAACCACCATCTTAAATATTCGTTTTTTCCATTTTTTATTAAATATTAGAATTCATTTCTGTTTACAATTCTTTATGTCTGTTACTGAGTTCTGCAACCAAAAAGGAAAATTAGAGTTTGGGGGATTGTAGGCTCTCCCATTTTATCCAAGTCATAACTTCTTTACAGCTGAAAGATTAAAAGCTGTTCTTAAGCCAAGTAAATCCTGTCTGAAACTTTTCTAGAAAATAACTCTAAAAATCACAGGAGAGCATCAACAACTTTGATCACTGCATTTTTTCTTTTTTATGGAATAAAAAAGTAGGCTGTCATGTGTACTCTTTTATAGGAATCAAACCATCAAGAAGAATAAAGATTTTTATGGAAATAATAATCAATGTCCTAAATAATATTAACTTAGTATTAGTATTAGAAAAACAGCAACAAAGTATCCCTGATGCTTTTACCTATGAAAATTAGATTCCCTTAGTCCATGGATGTAGTAATATTAAAACAAAAGATGTAGCAGTGAAATTCTGCATTCTTGAATATGAGCATGTGCATACATATCCCCAGAAATAGTTTACCAGAAAACTATGTAATGTATGAAAATATAATGACATAAATAAATGAATATCTTGGGGATTGAAGTTATAGATTCAGAATTTTTTGTCTTACTTATTTCCCTTTTAGTGTTGTATAAATTTAAACAGATATTTTAGTTGAAAATACTATCATATTTTATTGTACTCTTTTTTAAAGATTTATTTATTTATTATATGTAAGTACACTGTAGCAGTCTTCAGACATTCCATAGGAGGGTGTCAGATCTCGTTATGGATGGTTGTGAGCCACCATGTGGTTGCTGGGATTTGAACTCAGGACCTTCGGAAGTGCAGTCAGTTCTCTTAACCTCTGAGCCATCTCACTAGCCCCTATTGTACTCTTGTATGACTGTTATTTGTTTTTAAAACTAAGAAATAACTGGTCCTTTATATTTTTTTTCAAAATCACCAAAATTATTATTTTTTCTTTCATGCATATCAAACTCCCCATCAGCATTTAAAATACATACACATAAAATCACTTAATGCATATGTTCACACAAATCTATAATTTTCACATATATGTACTTTGGTGTACGTGTACACATAGGTATGATATTATAAATGCATATTGGAAGTAAACATTATTTTACTAATTCATACAACCAAAAGCAGAACAGAAAAAAATATGTGCTACAAATAAAAACAATCCATAACCCTCTGCTTATAAACAATATATACTGAACTTTACTCAGGATGAAGTTTTTTCTGATAATTATGAATTATCAGAACATTATGCAAAACACTTAACTAGGACAACCACAAGTATTTATTTCAAAACCATTATAAAATAGACTAACAATTTATGAATATACCTTAAATCAAATCAAAGGGTGAAATTAAAAGCTTTCAGCTTCTGATCTGAGTTATGGAAAGGGATTATGTTTCCAAGATCCTTTACAGTCCCCGAGTTGACAATATGCAGAATAATTGACAGCTGTTGCTTGAGAGTCCTTAACTATCAACTTGAATGTAATTGGTGTGCTCTTTTTAAATTTCATGAGAGGTTTGAGATTTGAAAGTCACTGTAGGCTCATTTTGTGTGTAACATCTATGTCTCAGAGTTAAGATACAAGTTACTAATTGTAGAGGCTGTTTTGAGCTTTTAGTAGAGGCTTCCAGAAGAGATGGACTATGATATCTTATTGGCCCCATCACAAGTTTGAACAGTAGGATAAGGGTTTGTGAGAGACCATGAGAAATGAGAAAGCTGTGACTGGAGCTATATATAATAAAATCTAAAACAGGGGGGCTGAGGAGATGGCTCAGAGAATAAGAGCACTGACTGCTCTTCCAGATGTCCTGAGTTCAATTCCCAGCAACCACATGGTGGCACACAAACATCTGTAATGGGATCTGCTGTGCACTTCTGGTGTGTCTGAAGACAGCTACAGTGTACTCATATAAATTAAAAAATAATAAAAAATAAAATAATTTTAAAAAACAGAAACATTTTTATAAATCTAATTTTAGAGCATGGGCCCACCTTGAGCAAGACAAATAATGTAGATAAGTAATTCTCACATGAGTGAACATAAGAAACAGACCAATGCAATGCCTATGTGTCACTACATATATAGAAAAAAGGTCAAGACACTGTCTCTTCTATATAACATTA
>LR751433.1:87709-99776 GCA_902729485.2 Mus minutoides | reverse complement strand
ATATATATATATATATATATATATATATATATATATATATATATATATATATTCATTCTTCATATTCCTGGCTTTTTAATAGACAATACTCACTCCCTCTATTTTGAAGAGCTTCATGGGATGCTCAAACATGAGTACATCCATATTAACTGAATAAACAGTAGAGAGTTCATAGATAGTCCCTAGTGTTACAATTCAGAATTAACATGTGTCATAGAGTCCACAACTAGGTTCATGCTCTGTAACATTAAAACCGATTTAAACATTCAAGACTGTAAAAGAAAAACATCCTAAGAAACGTGATAAAATGTAGACAGTGTGTAAGTTAAGAAAGTTGAAAATGTACAATGTTCAATAGATGGACTTCAGCCCCTGGTTTTCATATACTTGGTTTATGTCTCTGCTGTCTCATGATATTGACAATTCTATAGTATTAATATGGAAACTATACTAAAGGAAGAAATGAATGGTATTTCATACACACATTGAGTTAGTCACCTCATACCATATTAAACAGAATGATTGCTCTTTTGAGTTTCAGAATTCATATGAAAACATTTATATATTTCCTCTTTATATGATTAATCTAGAAATTTGATGTGTTTGACTCTTATAAAAAGCTGTTAATAACCAGGGTTCTTATCCAATATCAATTATTTTCAAACTTGATGTTTGACTAAAAATTCAACTATATTGTGACAGTAATTTCATTCTCCAAAGATATATAAAATGTAATATGTATTTTTACATTCATTTTGGATATGCATTTTCATATTCAAACAAAAAAGTCAATGAAAGATTAATATTTTGTAATTTAAAGCAATAATTTATTATTAGTATTACATCACATTATAATTATTTTCTACAAGATTACTCTTGAGACAGATTAAAAAGCATGTATAATGTTTAAATAAGAAATCAAAGATAGAAAACCAGGAGAGCTGGCAGGCAGATGATACTCAGAGGCTCACCATAGCTATGTGACCGGTCCATAGTGAAATATGCAAGTATGTATTGCAGAGATGAGAGAGAAAGAGACGCAGAGTGGTTTTCTGTCTATGATGAGAAGCAAAACTGGAGAGAGGAGGGTGGAGGTGGTGTGGGTGGTGGAGATCAGGGGGTGGAGAGGAGTAGACTGTTGTAAGTAGCCTGCCCTGTCACCCGAGGCCATGGTGAAGACATGGTCCCACTGAGGGTCATGTGTAAGTAGGTGACCATGCAGCAGTATATATCTGTATTGTCTATGGCTCATATCACTACCAACGGCCATGATTAAACCCAGAGTCTGGGCTGCCTCCAGGGACCATGCTGATGTGCAAGAGCTTTGTAGAGCTGTCTCCATTCTTCACTGGATGCAGCACTCAGGGGATCTGGCACTCTCCCTCCTCTGCAGTGCCATAGCTTCAGCAAGGGAGAGATGTCCACTACATTGTCACCTGTGTCAGACAGGAGAGCTGGCCCGATGTCAGAATCTTACCAGGGTATCCCAGTAGAGCTGGCCTTGGCTTTTGCAGGCTAGCTAGTTGGGTCAGTGTTGAAGAATTTGCCCTGGAGGTATGGAAGCTGGAGAATAGACAGGTTGCCCAACTTAGCTTCTACCCTGGCCCAGATCTAGGGCTTTGAGTTGGCCCACTTCCTCATCTACCCAATCTATGATCTGTTAGAGCATGTGAAGTAGTTGATGTTGCAGATCTAAAGCTTCAGGATCTGCGTGACGCACATTAACAGGATATGCTAGAGAAGTCCTAGTGTGGATCCGGTACTGATAGTGTAGTGGAAGTCAGAGTTCTAGAGCCAGACCAGTGGTTCTGCAATGAATATTCTTGCAATGAACCTTTGCAAGTAAAGATATTAGGACAAAACAAGGTGCACTGTATGGGAGAAGAATATATAGAAGAATATTATGTGTGTGTGTGTCTGTGTATGTTTGTGGGTGTGTATAATTTTTTCAGAATTGTTTCTCAAAATGGATCAGTTCACTGTGAGAAATCTCTAGAATATAGTGAGTGTTTTACCTTGAAGTATTCACAGTCTAATATAATGTTGTGAAACAACAGTTCTCTGGCTTTAGTATGAAATTACAGCTATTTTGATAATAACTTTTTAAATAGCTGCTCTTTCACCCATTCAGCCAAAATAAAACACAAAAAAGAAACAATTCATATTCTCAAACTTAATAGTGATAAATGCCTCATTCAAACTTCGGCACTGTGAAGACTGATGCTCTTAATTATGAATATTTTCTAAAATTATGAGAGGTAATTAATGCTCAGTGTTCAAATACAAGCAGGCTTAACAAATATAGATCAAATGTATTTTTCAATATCTGTAATTCAAGGTTCATAAAACATGTGCACTAGGGGTAGATCAATTCTAAGTTCAGAGCTAGGCTAACTGAAAATCTCTTAGCTTCTCTGGGTCTGTGAATTATAATATGAATATCCTAACTTAAAAATTAATATACACTTATAAGTGATGATTTATCTTTCTTGGTCAGGATTACCTCACTCATCATGATTTTTTTTTCTAATTCCAGACATTTGCTTCCAAATTTCATGTTTTTAAAAAATAGTAAAATAATAAACCATTGTGTAAATATAATCTTTTTCCATTATTCAGTTGAGGAACATCTAGGTGGTTTCCAGTTTTTTGTTATATGAATAAAGCTACCATGAGAATAGTTGTGCAAGTGTCCTGGTGGTATGATGGGACATCTTTTGAGTATATTCCAATAATGGTATAGGTGGGTCATGGGTTATACTGATAATTATTTTTTGTTAAGCTATTACTTCAGGCCGAAATCCTCTTTTATAGGCCACTGAATTCAATTAGTGCTGTACATATGTACATTGGGATTGAATCATTCACTCTAGCATGGGCAACATACTAGGATTATGTCCTGGAAGAAAACAGAAGTCTCAAATGCTAACAGCCATGAATTCCCTCTGTTACTATGAATACTATCTCTGTTAGTAGAAAGGGCTCCTACTCCTCTTTTCTGTTCATTATAAAATCTTGCCTGGTGGGAAACCGCAGCTTAATTGATTTTATGTAAACAGCAGCTCTATTATAACCTGAAGACACTAAAGAATTGATTTTCTTAAAGCAACTTCTTTCTATTAAAACAGTACTAAACTCCATGTTTTGTTTTAATAACTACAAATTATTTGGTCTATTTATGTTATACTAAATTCTTCTCTTTAATAATTTTGAAATGTGTTTAAACAAATAAATCATAAGTATCAACCCTCTGTTTATATGCTCAAAAACAATTCTGTATCTAACTATAAATAATGAAAATAATGATTAAGTTTATCTAATGGTCATTCACTTGCAATTGTTACCTTCTAGGAGTCTTGAGCAAGTTTGTTTTCTGCACTAATTAAAACATCAAAAGGCTGGCAAAATCTTAGGCACTTCAGGAAGGAACAGACAAATATTATTAAAAATGAAAAGGTAGATATTTAGCAAAATATACAGAAAGATTGACCTTGAAGAACAGAAATGGGGAGGAAGAACAGAATTCATGCTCTTCCCATTAAAGGATAGGACATTTTAAAAGCTGTTTCGTTCATCTCTTCTAGTTTGGGGTTGGTCACCTAAAATAATGAAAAGGAAATTGATAGTCCCACTGCTTCCAGTAAACCTGTTCAGGAATGGCCTTTATTGTGCCAAACAAACCAGAATGTCTCAGCCTTTGGTCAAGAGAGCGAGGGAGAAGATGGAAGTCTGCCAACTCTCTGTAGCCGTCTACACTGTTCATCTGTTTGTTAGGGTTTCTCAAGCTCCTATTCAAGTGTTTTAAAGTAGGAAAGCCTTCAAAATAAATGCTATTTTTAGTCCGTTTTTAGTTTAGTAAAACCAAATCTGTACTTAAAGATTGAAAAGAATGTAATAAAATTGAATTTCAAAGACTTACCTAGCACATGTCAGTAAGTATATTGACATGGTTCTTATATGCTACCATATATATTATTTACAGTAATACACATTCTATATTTAAATTCATACAAGCTAAACTTCAGAATATGCGATGAGATAAATATTTCTCTCACTTTTAATGCAAAATTGTAATAGTTAAGTAAATGTCCTGATACACACAAATATTTACAAGAATATTCTGTAGTAGACAAAGGAGTCAAGCAATGACTAGGGAGCTCAACACATGAGGTTTCTTTCTTTAGGTCTTGCAAGGGAAAGACAAACAAACAAACAAACAAAACCAACAACAACCGAAGAACAATGGCCAGTTTGTTTTTGTTTTTTTTATATTAGATATTTTCTTTATTTACATTTCAAATGCTATCCCAATGTTCTCTATACCCTTCCCCCGCTCTGCTCTCATACCTGCCCACTCCCACTTCTTGGCCCTGGCATTCCTCTGTACTGGGGCATATAAAGTTCGTAAGACCAAGGGGCCTCTCTTCCCAATGATGGCCAACTAGGCCATCTTCTGCTACATATGTGGAGCTCCAGTGGCGCAGTACTTATATGGCCAAGGTTTTTATGCATCAGCCTAATCCATCCTGTCCTTGTTCACAAAGATTTGCCTATCTGTAGTTTGCTAACACATATATAAACAAAATTTATATTTCCAATACATATTTAGAGCAAAGTGATGTATAGCTAATCAAAAACCATCTACAGGCTAAGCAACAAAATTGTTAATATTTTGCCTCACATGGCAAATAGAGGCTTGTGGGAAAAGTCATTAAATATTTTAAGCACTTAAGAAGGAAATCTATAGTACTGAAATTTGGGTTTTAGTTCAGAGAAACTGACTTTGGGATACAGTGAGGTAGAGTCCTGTGATTTTCAGAATTATGATGGTAGCATGAACAAGCTTAGACACTTACAGGTAAGCATTTACCTAGATCAAAGAGTAGGCATAAAAGCATAACTTCAATTTTATAGGTAACAGTCACTATGAAATATGGAAATATTGCCTTCAGCATATTATTTTCTGTAGTCATCACATTTAGATAACTCATAAGGCATCTTTCAATTTAATTCATATTTCAAATTTGTGATCATCTCCACTATCCATACATTATATTTTCATATTTAAAATGGATTCTTATAGCCTTATGTATGACATAAAGTAATCTTCCTGAAATAATGTATGCAATGGGTAGTCTAATGACATCCTAGTATATAAAGCATTTAATTCTTGCAATATATTAATTTTTTCCAATTTTTTATTAGATATTTTCTTAATTTACATTTCTAATGCTATTCCGAAAGTCCCCTCCCTCCTCCCCCCTCCCTGCTCCCCTGTCCACCCACTCCCACTTCTTGGCCCTGGCATTCCCCTGTATTGGAGCATATAAAGATTGCAGTACCAAGGGGCCTCTCTTCCCAATGATGGCCGACTAGGCCATCTTCTGCTACATATGGAGCTAGAGACACGAGTTCTGGGGGTTCTGTTTAGTTCATATTGTTGATCCTCTTCTAGGGTTGCAGACCCCTTCAGCTCTTGGGGTTCTATCTCTAGCTTCTCCATTGTGGGCACTGTGTTCCCTCTTATAGATAATTATGAGCATCCACTTCTGTATGAGACAGCTATATCAGGGTCACTTAAGTAGGCACTAGCTGTTCTATGCCATAGTGTCTGAGTTTAATGACAGATTATGGGATGGATCCCTCCTGGTGGGGTAGTCTCTGTATGGTCCATGCTTTCATCTTAGCTCTAAACTTTGTCTCTGTAACTCCTTTCATGTGTATTTTGTTTCCTCTTCACAGGAGGAATGAAGTATCCATGTGCTGGTCTTCCTTTTGATTTTCTTGTTTTGAAAATTGTATCTTGGATATTCTAAGTTTCTGGACTAATATCCATTTATCAGTGAGTGCATATCCAATGACTTCTTTTGTGATTGGGTTACCTCACTAAGGAGTTTCCCCTCCACAAACCTCCTATCCCCTCCTCCTCCCCCTTCCTCTCTTAGGGTGCTCTATCAACCAACCACCTTCTCCTGCCTCAGTACCCTGGCATATTCCTCCCAGTTTCACTCTATCTTGCCTCCCCTCCAGATACGCTGTCTTTCTGTCTCTTATTAGAAAAAAAANAAAAAAAAAAAAAAAAAAAAAAAAAAAAAAAAAAAAAAAAACCTGACTTCTAAGAGATAGTAATAAAATATAATAAATTATAAGATAAAACAATATCATATCAGAGTTGTGTAACACAAATAAGCAGAAGGAAATGAGTCCAAGAAAAGGCACAAGAATCAGAAACTCACTTATTCACAAGATCAGGAATCCCATAAAAACAATAAACTGGAAGTAATAATATATACTATGAGGTGTTGTACATACCTGCACAGGCCCTATACTAGCCCCCTTCATCTTTGGGAGTTCATGTGAACTATAATCATATTAATTTGCAGGTTCTTAATTTCATCCTATCCTTTATCTCCTTTGGCTCATACACTGTTTTCCCTCCACTTACAAGGTGTTCCCTAAGCCTTGGTGTGAGGGGTTTGATGGAGACAGCCCTTGTAAGGCTGAATGTTCCAAGGCATCTCAGGATAACATCTGGCAATGTGTCTCTAGAAATATTTTTTCCCATCTATTTCGGGGTGAAGCTTCTCTGATGGTGGTTGGGCTAGACTGTATTCTATGAGTAAAAATGAATGCAATTAAGAGACATTTGATCCAACGTATCACTGCAGTACATTGTTTATTCATCTGCTTGTTATGAACCGGAAATAGGTTTTTGGTTTGGTTTTGGTTTTATTTTATTCTAGAACCCTGAGTTGTCTGGTTTCTGTTCTTGTTAGTCTAAGCACTGCATGGCTTAAGTTCCATTTTGTGGAGTGAGGCTAAAGGGCAATCAGATGTTTGTTTGTTTTGTTTTGTTTTTTTGTTTTGTTTTGTTTTGTTTTAAATTACACATTATTAGCCCAGCATTAACTGTTTTGTTGGCAAAAATATTTTTTTTCCATTTTGCATCCTACTACTTTGTATGAATGGTGGTCTTTCAGTCCTATTTTTTATTTATTTATTTATTATTTTTAATGCTAGTGACTGTGTTAACAACATTCTGTTCAGAAATTTCTCTTCTGTGTCGATGAGTTCAAGAATATTTCCTGGTATCTCTTCTACCAGATTTATTGTATCTGGCCTTTGTATAGTCTTGTGCAGGAGGAATGAGTATAGATCAATTTGGATTTTGCACCATTTGTTGAAAATACTGTCTCTTTTTTCCCATGATGTATTTCTGGCATCTTTTAAATCTATCTGTGCATATGTTGGCTTATTTCTGCATCTCAATTTTAATTCTATTGATCATGTGTCTTTTTCTATACCAATGCCATGTTGTTGTTTGCTAATATTGCTCTGTGGTACAATTTGAGAGCAGGAATGGAAATACCTCTGTTTTTCTTTCTTTTGTTTATTAGATATTTTTAAATTAATTTTCTGGAATATTTTAACTATCCTTAGATGTGTGTGTGTGTGTGTGTGTGTGTGTGTTTCAGTATGACACTAAAAATTGCCTTTCAAGTTCTGTGAAGAATTTTGTTGGGATTTCAATAGATATTTCATTGAATCTGTAGATTGCCTTGGGTAGGATGACCATTTTAAAAATATTAATACCACTTAGACATGAGTCTTGGAGATATTACTATAATTACACAATTTTCATGGGTTTTCTTTTTAATATATAAGCTATAAGTTTTTATTTTTTAGATAATATAAATATCACTTTCTGCTTTCTAATTTTAATTGGTTTTAATTCTATTTATTTAAATGTTTGTTTAATTCAACCCAATAATATTGTTGGTTTATTTACCTCAATCATATTTTGAAAATGTTAGTAAAAATTTTAACACAACTCCTTATTTATCTTATTTTCAATGATCTAATTAACCAATGTTTAGATTGCAATCTGTATATACACATGTCCAATATCAAAGCATTTGTCTTAATTAAATCTAACCAATCAAAAGAAACTTAATTCTGTGTGTGTGTGTGTGTGTGTGTGTGTGTGTGTGTGTGTGTGCCTCTGTGTGAGTGTGAGGTAGATATTGAGTACTTTTTCCCTAATTTTTCTTACATGACCATTGAGTCTAAGCCTCTGACTGACACTTGAGTTCAACAGTCAAATTGATCAGACTGTTGAAAGCCAGAGAACCATCTTTCTACACTTCCCTCCTCTCACTGCGGAGATATATAGATGTGCTGCCATCCCCGGCTGTTTATGTGTATACATGGAATTCAACTGTGCTTTTTTATGCTTGGCAAGAAGGACTTTACCCTTTAAGCCACATAGTCACAGAAGAATCTGAATTTGTATTTTGTCTCACAAACAAAAGGAAATAAGATACTACCGCCATTTTCTCATTTCTACACTGTTATGTTTATGTTATACATGAATTCTACTAATTTTAATTTGCCATTTTTCATTTCAAAGTCAAAAATGTAATTAAGTACTCCACGTAATGTAATATAATTACTTTATTTTTATAATTGAACTTTTAAAGGTTTTTTTTTTTTTTTTTTTTTTTTTTTTTTTTTTTTTTTTTTTTTTTTTTTTTTTTTTTTTTTTTTTTTTTTTTTTGGTTATTTTATTTAGATTTCAAATGTTGTCCCCCTTCCTGGTTTCCCCTTCACAAACTCCTCATCCTATTCTCCTACACCCTGCCTCTATGAGGGTACTCCCCCACCCACCCACTCCCTCCCATCCCACGGCCCTAGCATCTCTCTATGCTGGGGAATTGAGCCTCCATAGGACCAAGGGCCTCCCATCCCATTGATGCCAGATAAGGCCACCCTCTCCTACATATGCAACTGGAGCCATTTTATTATGCTATATCACGCATGAAACACATCATTCAATTGTGTTATGTTGAATTCAGAATATATTTTTCAACGTCTAATGCAGCATTTGCTGGACACATAAGAGTTTGAAATTGGAGTCCTATATGACACAAAAAAGACCTCAACTTGTTAAATATACTACTTTAATTGGAATTTCAACTCAAATAATGAAAGCCAGCTGAATGATAATCATATTGAAAAGTGGATATAAATACAAAAGCCCAAGGCTGTGTTTCAGGTGAAGACTATTAACTTTTAAGCTACTATTGCCACCTCCCTGAGCAGAAATAAATTCATCATTTAATCACATTGTATTCCATAATAGCTACAATCCCCATGATACACTGTGAGATGTGGTGCAGTTGCAATACACAATCCATTATCTGTCCTCCTGTTTTGACATTGTACACAGTGATGCCAGCAATGCCACTGAGAGTTATTCAGTTAAAGTTGTGACAAGTGCACTGGAACAAACCCAAAAAGTCCAACGACAGCGTTTGAGAACATGCATCAGGACAGGTGAGGAAAAATGGAAGCAAGTCTCACTTAGAATGAAGGTGAAGACATTTCTACATGAAAAAAAAAAAAAAAAAAAAAAAGGTTCACACCAAAGTTACTGCCAAGTTTGACAGCTGCTACAGACACAAAGAGATTTGAGTTTGCATCAAAATTCTGGGATAAAAGTTCCCTTCCAAGTGGGATTGAAACATCCTCACTTGGGCACTTCTGCCTGCTAAAGATATTGAGGTCTATGGATTGTATTCTAGGTATTCTGTATGATGGGCTAATATCTACTTGTTAGTGAGTACATATGATACCTGTCCTTTTGGGTCTGAGTTACATTACTCAGAATATTTTCTAGTTTCATATATTATCCTACAAAACTCAGGAGGCAGGGGTAGGGAGGGATCTGGGTAGGAGGGAGGAGCAAGAGGGAAAATGGGAGCAAGAGGGGAAAGGAAACATGGCTGGCAATGGGGTGGGGAGACAGATGTAAATACTTACACCAAACAATTGTTCTGAATTCACTGTGGTTGAATTAGGGAAAGGCTGGAAGAAGCTGATAAGGAGGGTGACTCCATAGGAAGACCAGCAGTCTCAACTAACCAAGACCCTTGAAATCTCTCAGACACTGAGCCACCAACCAGGCTAGTTCTAGACCTCTGACACATATATAGCACCAACCTGCCTGATGTGGCCTCAGTGGGAGAAAGCATGACTAACCTTCATGAGACTTGAGGCTCCATAAGTGGGGAGGACTGGTGATGGTAGGGTGAACATTCTCTTGGAGATGGGGGGAGTAGAAAAAGAATAAGTGGGATGGGGACTGGGAGAGTGCAGTGGGTGGATTGTAAAAAATAGAATCAATAATAATAATAATAATAATAATAATAATAATAATAATAAACAATATCTGGAAATTAAGGTATCATCAATACTGGCTTTCCTTGTAAAAGTACTTTGTTTTAATATTTGCACAATTGTTAAATGAACATGCTTTATGATTACTTGTTGACTTTGTGGTGACACAATATGTTTTTAGTACACTATAATATACTGTTATGTTGTCATAGTTTTATATCTTAATTGACTTACATTAACAAAATGCTTAATTACCATTTATGTATCTGTTGACTACATTGGATTCTGAATTTCTTAAAAATATCCATTATAAATTAAACCACTATTTAAAACACAGTCAATTGTATACTTACTAAGTCCTGAATGAAAAGGTATATTTAACAGTAGTGTTGAACAATAACAAATGAACTATGAAAGTATAATATTAAATTGAATTTCATTGGGTAGTGTCCATGTATAAATGTTGGGGGAGAAATAATCTTGTATAATAAAATATGAAGCATACTTTTTAAATAACAATTCCAATGAGTCCATTAAAATATATGTGAAAGTTTGATCAACATTATGATATAATGTTCATTTAGTGCATATTTATTAACATTATGTGTTAATTAAAACCAAATTAAAACTTACACATAAACAAAAATGTTACATTGAATATATTTCAGTTAGAATCAGGAAAAATTGGGAAAATTGATAAATGTTTTTAAAGTGATAATTTATCTTCCAAAGAATTTCATTTATATGAGGATTTTATTTATTCTCATATTTATAAATTCTTGAATATATATTTATAATAACTCAAATGGTTTATAAGTAAGCCTTTTTAGCTTTCACACTTGCCTAGAACATGATAAAATGAGCATTGCCCCAGTACATGGGAACGCCAGGACAAGGAGGAAGGAGTGAGTACATTGGGGAGCAGGGTTGGGGAGAGGGTATAGAGGGCTTTGGGGATAGCGTTTGAAATGTAAATGAATAAAGTACTAATAGAAAAAGAACCTACTGAAAAAAGAAAAAAGAAAATTTTCTGAACAGGAAAAAAGTAACTATGAAAATTATATTTATATTTGAATAACTTTTATAAGATTTTGTAAAACAAAAAGTACAACAGAATATCCCATGAGATTATAGAGAAAACGAAATGCTAATTATATTCAGTGTTTTCATAGATGAGTAAAAAACCTAGAAAGGTTTTATGTGTTTTAAAGTTTAACTTCATGGTGTTATTAAATTATTTTGAGAGGGGGGATCTGAAGGGAGACAAAATCTGTGCTGTAAATAAAGAAAATAATAAATAATAAAAATTTAGTAAAATAAAAGGTTCTATTGTTCAGGAGAAATACTATAGCAACCTCAGTGAATATTAATGTTATGAAACCTAGGAAATGGTCCTAAATAAAAACAGTATCAGAAGTTGTGAATGAGAAGAAAATATTTAAGAACACTGTGTTTAAATATATATTTACTTAAATACCATTTATACAATAAAGTTTGAATATGGTTTTCCCTTCCCAATTACTCTCAGAACCTAGCAATCATATTCTCTCTGTGTGTCTGTCTCTGTCTCTGTCTCTCTCTCTCTTTTTCCCCAAACAAAATACATATCAAAACAAAAACCAATGATGGAAAAATTAAACAAAAGAAACCCCAGAAAAAATGTAGGCTCTTTAGGCTTCCTGCAATAGCTTGAGGAAGATCTCAGAAGATGGAAGGATCTCCCATGCTCATGGATTGGCAGAATCAATATAGTAAAAATGGCTATCTTGCCAAAAGCTATCTACAGATTCAATGCAATCCCCATCAAAATTCCAACTCAATTCTTCACAGATCTAGAAAAGACAATTAGCAAGTTCATCTGGAATAACAAAAAACCGAGACTAGCGAA